>CM029541.1:12568361-12780290 GCA_017141395.1 Laodelphax striatellus | reverse complement strand
TGGTTTAGTAATAAGTGGAATAATGTTGACATTTTTATCACATTGTTTTTACTTGATAAATGTATAATTTAATGCGAAGAACTGTGGTTTAGTAATAAGTGGTATAATGTTGATCTCTGTTTGATAAAATCTAGAATTAAATGATCTGTTATAGAGTCTTTAAAGACTAGTAAATTAGAACCTGATGTGTTATCTATCAGCGAGTGCAACGCCATCTAGTAGTGGAACTAAGAACTAAAGACCTGTTAGAAGTACAGATTTTGTTACAGAACAGATTAGATCCCCATCTTCTTTGTTTCACTTGATCGAATAGCTTATAAAATTGACTGAAAGTATTAAATTCCATTATAAGCAAGTTTCGCGCCTAAAAGTATGAGCAAAACAATAATCTAAAATTGTCGACAATTCCATTAACAACTCGCATCCAATGTGAACTAGTGAATAGATTCATTTTATTAATTTTTTCTCGATTATCCTTTTTCGATTATTTTCTATGGCTGTGCTGTAATACTGTGTGCCCTTACTCATTGTACGGGGTTCGATTCCTGTTGAACCATTTTATTCTATTCTATATCTTATCTAACCAACTTGTATTCTATTTCTCACTACTTGCATTCAATGCTTCAATTTCCAGCCGTACCTTTTTATTTATTGTAGAATCATGTGACTGTAATCCTGTTATGATTTTAAAATATTTTTTACTATCAAGGTGATGAATAATTTAACAGTACTGAGAACCAAACTTCTGTACCTGATTGTTTTACGTATCATCACAAAGCTCACATTTGATTTAGTACTTCTAGTGAGGATATAGTGTAATTTAAATATTTGATAATTCATTGTTATATTACTAGGATTGGACAAATGGACAATTCCTTCAGACTGTAGGATTATTTTTAGAATTGGAAAATGTATTAGAATATATCACTTAAGTTAGTGTATTCAAAAAAAGTTCTAAACTTGTGCCAAATGTAATCCTTGCTTTGAAATTTCCAAATCTTGTATAGTGTAGTTCTTAAGTCCAGTTTCATAAAAAGCTGTGTCTGGATTAGTTGAATAATTATTATAATATTTTTCCAAATAAATAAATCTATATATTGTTTTTAACTCTTATTTCCAGTTATTGTCCTGCAAGACAAAGTCTACTTTTTCCAATACACTTGATTAATTCTTTTTTTATTATTAGAAAAAATCTAATTTTTTGTGTGCATCTGGAGGTTGATCATTTATGGCTTCAACCTCTCAACCTTGAAATTCGTTGGACTGGCAATGGTAAATCTGAATGGATGTGGATGGAAATAACGTCATTTAGTAAAAGGAATCGCCTTGACACCGCTATGGAATTATCAAATTTTGGTTTTAAAAGATAGAAAGTAGTATAAAGGTCAATTCCCACATTGACGACAACGACACGACGACGACATTCTCATTTCGTTCTGCGCATGCGTCACCAGCCCATGCTCTGATTGGTCCTTGTCTATCTTTGTTTAAAAATGATAGCTGTAGCTGTCGGCTATCAAGCTCTCAAAATTTCAGTACCGGTATGACTTGAAAAGGTTTGTATTATAATTTTATTTACTGATTATTATATTCATATTGTCGTACTAATATTATTAATTGACAATCGATTCCGAACAGCGAACATTCAAACTTCGTACCTAGTCACTTGACCTAGAAATTCGGCTGTTCAGAAGTTCTAAAAGGATGGACCAATCAGAGCGCGGGCTGGTGACGCATGCGCAGAACAAAATGAGAATGTCGTCGTGTCGTTGTCGTCAATGTGGGAATTGACCAATTGGTCAATGGAAATCGTCCCACTATGCCGTCTCCTGTGAAAATGGAAAGTTTTGTTTTTGTCGTGTTCCCACTTTGTTACCATCCTGATTGTGGCGATTTGTAAACGATCAATATAAGAATAATTGATACCGGTACTCTCATTAAGTTTTTTAAAAATGGAATTAACATTTTATCGTTCATTAGAGACCGTGATGATGTTTTTAAAAATCCATTTTTATATTTTCGATTCCATCGAATCGAATCAACGAAGTATCGACTTTTATCATCATTGTTGTGTTTGTGGATTGTGGACTTGTGGTTGTGAATGACCGACAACAATGATAACGACTGTAATTTCCCGTATTATTACGTCAATTTCGTGTGAGAAAATATCATAAGTGACTCTTTGTAGAGTATAATTATCTTGAAAGTTATTATTTAGTTTTATTTCTCTAAATAAAGGCTTGAAATCTTGAAAAGTGAAAATGGATTCTCCGGATCATTTTGACGCCGCTCCCAGTTTGTCGAAGCGAAACAAGCAGGAAGGTTAGATAATTCTAATCATTACAGTCTAATTAGTTTACATTTATTAGTTATAAATTCATTTTTCAAAAGTTTTATTCAAAGTTTCTTTTATTTGTAATTCTAACCTATAATGATTTATTGATATTGGACGCCATCTTGAAAACGCCAGCTGTTCTTGCGTGTGGTTTGATTTTCTGCTTCTTTTCAAGGAATTTGTGGTTATGTTAGAAGCACATGTTTACAAATAGGGTTTTGAGGTTTATTTTCAGTGTAATTTGTGTTGATAAGTGACTTCAAATAAGTGATAATGCTTCGTCGACAAGCTAGGCTACGTCGCGAGTATCTATACCGTAAGGCGTTGGAGAATCGGCGTCGTGTCACTTTGGACAAGAAGGAAAGACTGAAACAAAGCTTGGAAGAGGGCACTCAAATTGATACAGATTTGCGACGACATGCTTTAAAGTTTGTCGACAAGATTCAATGGGACGACAAGGGTCCTGAACTAGCGGTTGCTTTGGGAACGGATTCTGGGGGTGGAGGAATCAACCATGAGGACGATGAATATAGATGGGCAGGTGTTGAGGATCCCAAAATCATGATCACCACTTCTCGTGACCCTTCTTCTAGACTGAAAATGTTTGTGAAAGAGTTCAGACTTATTCTTCCAAACTCTCAACGTATGAACAGAGGAAATTACGAGATGAAGCAACTAGTTCACGCCTGTCGAGCTAACGATGTCACCGATTTCATAATTGTTCACGAACATCGCGGTGTTCCGAACTCATTAGTTATTTGTCATCTTCCCTACGGACCGACTGCCTATTTCACGATGAGCGATGTCACCATGCGTCATGATATTCCCGATTTGGGAACCATGTCGGAACAGTTTCCTCACTTGATCTTCCACAATTTCAAGACGAAACTCGGAACCCGGGTTTCGAATATTCTCAAGTACCTGTTTCCAGTTCCGAAAGAGGATAGTCGCAGAGTGATTACATTTGCCAACCACAATGACTACATTACATTCCGACATCATATGTACAAAAAGGTAAGAAACAGTAACTTTAATATCAAATATTTATTAATTGTTATATAGCGGGCTCCAACTCTTGATTACCGGTTGAAACTGACTCAATAGTTTTCAAATTGAGGTAAATTTCCGTTGATGCGACTGAGCTGCCGTCGTCCGCTGCGAACAGTCAAAATAGCAACTTTTTCAAACAAAAACTTGTACCTACTCGTATATTAAACACTGAATATTAAAAAATACAGTAAATAAACAATATTCATACTGAATAGTACCTATTTTTGCTTGGTTATTATCGTATAATTTTATTTCAAGTTTCAATAAGTTGCGCTATTTTGACTGTTCGCGGCGAACCACCGCAGCTTAGTCGCATCAACGGAAACCTACCTTTAGACATGCGCTGTTTCATCAAAATTAGATCATTAATTGAAAATCAATGTAGGCCTACTCTAGAGATATAGCCTACAAGGAGGAAGCTCCAATAAATTTGAGCTTTGGACATGTAAATTATTTCATAATAAGAAGATTTTAAAATATTGGAGATGAAAGCCTTTTTTCATGACATAATTTTTCTGCAGAGACCAACAATTTTATAAACATTCAATTGATGAATCATTGCATACAGAAAATTTGGCCCTTATGTAGCCTACTTGGTCGATGATTCGAATAAGTAAAGAAGGAATGATTAGCCTTTCCTTGATTATTCAACTAGCCTAGCTTATATAATTTTTCGTCAAGAAGCAAAATCGTCCTAGTTTGGATGTTAGGATTGATTTATCATTAACATTTCAGCATGTTTTTGTTGTTTTTTTAGGCGAACGAGATCTATCCTATGATTTACCATTATCGTTTTAAAATTTCAACGTTTTTCTTGTTTTCTTTCCCTAGGTGAACGGCAAAGACATCGAACTAACCGAAGTTGGACCCAGATTCCAGTTGAGACTCTACGAGATCAAACTCGGAACCATTGACACAGCAGCTGCATCTGACACGGAATGGGCCCTCAGGCCCTACATGAACACCGCCATTAAGCAGAGGTTCCTGTCGTTTGAAGATGGATGGAAACAGGACGACGATTTCGAAGAAGAAGAGGCTCAGTGAATGTATAGTTTATGGGAATAATGATTTAAAATTTATCAACCAAAATCTCCCCTCAACGCATTTGCTCGACCTGTTAGTGGGCTCGCACACCGAATTAACAAGCAACTAGTAACACATGGATCATATAATTGTCTACTCTATACAAACAAATAGTCCAATGCACACTGAAAGAGCTGCTTCAGGCTAGGCGTACACCGGTTAGTCAAGACAAGACAAGACGACATTAGTCACAGTAATTCACATAGATGCTTATGAAGTAGCACACACCGATGCAATGACTAATCGGTGTGTGTTGCTTCATAACAACTATGTGAAGTACTGTGACTAAACGTGACTAATCTCGTCTTGTCTTGACTAACCGGTGTACGCCTAGCCTAAGGTGTGCATTGAACTATTTGTTTGTATAGAGTAGACGATCATAATATGATCCGTGTGTTGCTAGCTGCTTATTGCTTCGGTGTGTGAGCCCACTTAGGGAAAGGTCGTTAGGTATAATAATTCAAAATCTCCCTTCAAATTCTTTGGTTGGCCTGTAATTGTTGGGTGGAGTACCAAGTTGTCGACCTTTTATTTGTTCATATTGACCAATTTCAGTATGGTATTTTTTTTTAAATTTGGCCCGGATGCTCAGCTGATTAAAAAATAATGAGGAGACAGACGAATGTTCTTTGGATTCCCGCACAGACGCTTGTCTGACTCCAAAAACATACGACTGTATCTTAAGCAGCGTCCAAAATCTGCGATAAATTTTATCAACTTATCGCAGACTAACCATCCATTGGAACCGTTTTTGTGAGAAAACGTCCAATGTTCGAACAGCTGGCATTTGATTCAATGTTAGCATTTCGGATGATTGGTCACTTTCTGACAAAACTGTTCAAATGGATGGCTAGTCTGCTATAATTTGATACAATTTATCGCAGCATTTAGGCAGCTCGTACACCGGAGCAATAAGCAACATTTGGATCATATGATCGTCTACTCTATAGAAACAAGTAATCCAATGCACACCTAAAGCAGCTGCTTCTTTGTGCATTGAACTATTGGTTTGTGTACGACCGGGGTTAGACGCTGCTTTACTCAAAGTATAGTGTTGTATTATTAATTTATACTTCTCTTTTAAACACTTGAATTTATTATGTGATCCATTAACAGACAAATTTTAATTTCTAGTGCACCTATTATTGACAAAGCAAGGGTTGAAATGAAAAGTCTAAGGTCATATAGATTTTATCTTAGTATCTTGAAAGTTGTCAATCGTGAGAAAGTTGAAAAATTGTCTACTTGAATATTTTGAGCATTGATTGTACTGTACCAGTCATCATTTTATCAGTTACGAAACTTTTATTATTAATAATATTGTAAAGATTTGTTCACACGATGGCGGTTGATAGGTGAATTGGTTTGGGACAGTTGAAAAATTGAAATTAATTTGTTAATTCTCAATTGTCCTTAGTCGATTGGCATTTTAACTGTCACGCTGTAAACGAGGCTCCTAGATTTTTTTTATAAATGAACCAATGTTGTTCGCTATTTTTATTTCAGAAGTTGAATAAATTTGAATCGATTTATACTTTGTCAATTATTTATTTCTACTATTACCAACAGAATTTCTTTTTTAAACCTGACTTACTGATTAGTCAGCTTGGGGTTGAAGAAAACTTCCTCATAATATTTAGCTGTCCAAATGTAAATACTTTCAACCTTCAACCGCATCCGGAGAGTTATTACATGTATAGATTACATAACATATTACTATTTTTCAATACTCTGCCAGTTTCTGCTGTAGTCATGTTTAAAGTGAATGAAAGCTGGACCTATTTCATAAAAAATTAGGAGTCATCTAAGCCCTAGCGCCCACTGAGCTGGAGTGGCGATAGCGTGGCAACACGCTTAATATAAACATATGAAACTAAATGAAACAGCGCACACCGAGTGACGTGCGCTGTTTCATTTATTTACATAAATGTTTATATTAATTTAGCGTGTTGCCACTCCACCTCAGTGGGCGCTAGGGCTAATACAGAATGAAGGCGGACATACACTAGACATGAATACCAGGCCATACTATGTCAAGGTTATTAGATATATATCTCTCTAATAACCTTGATACTGTGTGATGAATGTAGCCTATATTTTTAGTGTGGGACCGTCTTTTTTTTGTATTACAGAACTTCTTAATTTTAATGAAACATGCCTCAAGAATAATACTGTATCTAGACTGTTATTAATTGATTCCAAAAGTGTGGATAGATATCCGATGTGGTCTATGGCAGTAGGTCCCTATTTTGTAATAAATTCATTTGATTGGTTTAAACTTGGTATGTTGATATAATCAAACAACGAGCATTCCCACAAAATTGACAATTGAGAATTTATTAAATTAGAATTAATTTAGTTTAATGGTTCATGTCAATACTCCCAGATATGGACCCAGTGATAATAAAACTTCATTACTGAGGTCTGTGCTACAGAGAGTGTACATACAGGCTCTGTAGTCTGTAAAATTTCATCTGATGAACATTAGAGAGTGTTCATTGTCGTTTTAAGGAAAATCAAGGTACAGTACAGATTGTTAATCTTTTCCTGTAAATTGCACTTTATTAATTTGTATATCACATTAATTGAAATGAGTAATCTTTTGTTTATCTTGAGAGTGATATTCTTTCAAACTACACTTGAATAGATGTAACTTAATTCCCGTATCTGAATACATTTTATTCCCTTTCTTATACGTACTATGCTGATACGGAAGTTATATCTATTAAAGTATAATGACCTACCTTCCAAGCAATTGAATCGTGGAATTGATATGCCAAAATTCTTCGTAAATAATAATAATAATTCCGTGCAACCTGGCTGGCTCAGGTCTGGTGTCAGAGTTTTCAGGTCACTCCTGATCAGTTCAGGGTCTCTGACGTGACTTAACGACTGTATATGCACTTATTTATTATGTTATTTGTACATCATATTTTCTCCCTTTTGTTTACGCTTAATCCCTTTTTCTTCCTGTGAGTAGTGTCTAAATATAATCAGATTCATGTAATTTGACGCTGGGCATTAGATAGATAGAGAGGTATTATTTCTTTGTCATTGTAGGTACTCTATGGTCATCAGCAACGTCAAGAAATAATATCTCTCTATCTAATACCAAAGACAGTAGGAAACTACTAAGTATTCTAATTGTCTTTGCTAATACCAAGCGTCAAATTAAATAAATATCTCTGAAATTATTGTGTCTGTGAATGTTGGAAATTAATTTCTAGTTAGTATACTACAGTTAGTAGAATCGCAGTTTGAGGCTCCTAAGACAGATTGCAAGAAAGCCAATGAAAATTAATCTCTGCAAAATGACGTCACTTAACGAAACTAAATTTGTTTTAATTGACTCCTTGGCATGTACTGATTTCTAATTTAATTATCTTTTGTGTGATTGGCCGTCAAGTACTCCCTAAAATCATTGATCAGATGTTATCATTTCATCGAAAATATTAGTTACAAATACAAATTTCAATTACACTATAAATTAAATACTTAATCATTCAATTTGAAATTATGAAAATTTTCTGCTTTCAGAACTTGAAGTGACCGGCATATCAAGGTCAGGCAGAGTACGCAAGAAGTCGTCGAAACTCACCGATTTTGAATCACCGGATGAAATAGACAAATACCGGCGCAAAAATGACAAATTCGATGCAACTCCAAGTAAGCGAAAAAAAATCCATAAATATTTTCAACTGAGATTATTACTGTACACTTGCTTTCACTTTGCTAAAGGCCTCTGGACTGACAATGAATTACATTATTACAGCTTTTTACAATGACTTCATTTATCTTTTTGATCAAGAATACAATATCAAGGAAAAAGCGGAAGTTATCCCAAAACTTTTGTTCCAAAAGTTTCTCGAATAATGTGGGCTATAAAGTCAAGTTATAATGAAAGTATATAAGAATTATACTATGATGCAGTCATATTAATATTGTTCAGTGGATGGATCTTATGCTATTTGAACAGTGTAAAAAGCTTTAAGGAGTTGTAATGATAATAATTCACTTCCAATTCAGATGCAGTAGCAAAGTGAACGAGCTATACTATCTGTTGACCATTGACCAAGTATTCATGAATATTTCATTTTTAATTACTCATGTAGTTAAAGGTGACATAGCTGTACCTTGAGTTCTCAGTTATGTATTACAATTTCTTTCAATTTCATTCTCTTATTGTATCACACAAAAACATATTCAATTTTTACTGAAACCATTTTACAAAAAATATAATTCTACAGAATATTTCAAGGAAATAATTTTTGGCACAAGGTTGAGGCACAGCGATTTCTTGAGAAGAGAACTTTATTTTCTAAATTACCATTTGTGTCACGACCAAGGTGCATTGAAAATAGAGTTTAGTCTATTCCTCATACTGTGTGGAATTTGAAGTATAAATTCCATACAGAAACTAATTGTTTTTTATGTCATGATGCTTTCAAAAGAAGTGTTTCAAAGAATTCTTATAAAATGAATTAATGTTCTATTCTTCACAAGATTTCTTAAAGCATTTTCTATTAACATCAGGACAATTTTTAAACAAACATATACATTATAATACAGAACCAGAATTTACTATTTTTGCTATTTGAGCATTTTATTTATGCTCATATTTATTTCTATATCTTGAATTCTATATCATATCTATATCTATTATGCAGTTATCTATTTACCTAATATATTTATAAGTCCATTTACATTTAAATAATAATCTTTATTGTATTTTTCAGGCTATCCCGTTGGTAGACCTGCTGCACATACCGTCAAAAAGCCGCCTGTCAAAATGGAACAATTTCAACATTCTGAGGAGGTGAGTCTAAAATAATAATAACAAAATTTAATATTGTCAAAAAGCCACGAAGGCATAAGACAACGTCTTTTATTTTTATTTATTTATTTAAGAAACAATGGAAACAACAGACTTTGTCAGCCCAAAACTGTTTCCTAAGTACAAAATTCTCAAGCTCAGAAGTACAAACAAAAAGAAACTAAAATTCAATTTATAATACAGAATATGAATATAGCCTATATATAAATAGGCCTATGGACGTGGCAGACCGAAGATGAGATGGAAAGACAGAATAGCAGCGGACATGCAGGAGAATGGTTGGAGGAGAGAGGAAGCATTGGACAGGGTGCTGTGGAGAAGCAGACTACGAAGAAGGAATGCCGACCCCATTTAAATGGGATAAAGGCAAAGCCAAAGAAGAAGAAGAAGATAAATAGGCCTATGAGTATAATACCTACATGTATTTATATGAGTATTTTTATGAGTATAGTATGAGTCATCTAAAGTTAGCCTAAAACAAAAAGTTACCCTATTATATTACAATAGGGTAACGTTGGAATTATGCCCGTTCAACAGTACTTACTAAATGAAATTTGAACTAATGAATCTTCTTCCAAATGCTCACTAAATTTCCAATCAGTTGGTGCAATCCCTACGTCCACACTTGGTCGATTTTGTGTGCGACTCAAGCAGTCTGCATTATGCCGCAAGCTGTGCAGCAGACAAAAATCGACCAAGTATGGACATAGGGAATAGAATATTTCGTTGGAATGCTGAAGCAGAGTATAAGTATCAATAATTTTTCTACCTAGACAAGAATAATTTAAAACCTTAATAAGAACATTCTATAATTAAATCTATACTGTTATCGAAAATGTTGAAGAATTGCTCCTCAATGAAATAATAACACCATGTTATGTTGTCTCTTTCTATTAATAGATTATATAGTGCTTTTCATCCTTGAAGACAACTGGCCAGCTTGGTGCTTTATCTAATTGAAATACCCGGCAATATTGAGTGCTGTTCAATCATCTGTGCACGTACGCGTATTAAACCGAAATTTCAGTCTGATATCACGACTCGGTGTGTTAGCTTGGATAATTTACATGTAGAGCAGATGATCAGAAATTGAACATTGGCAACGTTGCAGGCGTGTGATTGGCTAGCTCGGAAAGTTGGGGGGTACTCTTTCTGTAGTAAGATGTCTTCAAGTATGAAAAGTACTACAGTATAAGTAAAATAATTAATCTAAGTAGAAGAAAAATGGTACTATTATTTCTTTATTTGATTTTTGAGTTTATTATTATTATCTCATAGTTTTTTTCCTATGATGAAGCCCACATGAGGTCTTGGCTCGTGCGTGGGTAATGAGAGGGATGATGAGAGATGAGTGGCCCTACAGCTTTAGGTGGGTTCCGAACCACCGGGAAGCGATTTTGGTTTTCATGAATGACATTCATCGGAAAAACTAAAAGTGGTCACCCTTACAATGGGAGTAACAATTGCACGTTTCTTATCTAATCTTGCGGAAAGCCAACCGCTTTCCTAAATTGTTGAATTATTTGTTACTTGATATATGAAAATGAAAAATGTTTTGCTGTATTGTCAAATAAACAAAAATACAATACAATTTTTTTTATCAATATTTTTGTCGTAGCTGGAATAAGAAAACAACACTTAATTTTGTTTTTTAGGAAGACGAAATACCCCCTTCGTACAAGGAAGATATGCTTTCTGAGTCTGATCCAGAGATGGACAATTTCCCTCCTGATGAAGATGATTTGTCTAGCATGGATTCAATGGGTAGGTATTGTTTTTTATTTCACGTAGCTGATAGACTCAAAATTATGTCAAAAATATAAATTATGTCAAAAATTATGACACGTTTGAAATTATGTCAAAAATGTATACCCTTATAAGTGTAGTAGGAGGCTAGACCTCCCTATTATTATTCATTTTTAAATATTGTCCACGATCATAAACTGCAATATGATAGCAAACAATACAATCTTTAGAATAATGAAATTGTATTCATTATATTAATAGCATACAAAAGTATTAATATTGTTCATCAATTCAAGATGCAAGCAAGAAGTACAGGAATACCAATCTTAAGGAGTGTCAGTATTCAATATGCTTGATAGCCCAGTAAAATTGTACATTTTACCTTGCATGGAATAGTGGGGTAATGGGGTTCTTTTTTAATAATGTATGTGATAACACTGAGATGTTAAATCCAAGTTTTCAAACCTCCGGATCATCTCCAACAACCGTATTTAAGCGAAATTTTGCAATTGTTCCATTCTCTTACACTTTATTTTTGAAAAGGAGTAAGACTATGTGTTTTGTAATGTCAATAAACATTCAAAATACATACAAGATTCAAAGTTGATAATAATATAAACCTGTTTCAACAAATGGTACAGGTTTTATGAAACAGAAACCTTTTACCAAAGAGAAAGCATTATGCAAGTTTGCTCTTACTGAATGGAAAATAACAAAATTATTCTAAATATGTTTCTACTCAGGCCTATTGTATTTCAGCAATGTTTTTTATTCTACTCATTATTTATTTGATCGTAGATCTGTGTTTTTTTTCATTTCGCCTATTTTTATAACAGGTAGCCCAGGTGATGAGGAAGATTTGGATGAAAGTATTGGACTAGAACAAGGCACAGGGGAAGGCTTCCAGAGAATTGTACCAGAGTCTGTTGATACCGGATCGCCTTCACATGGATCTGTAAGTTCATCTAAACATTCATTTATTTATTCAGTAATGTACAATAATTGATACTCAATGGAAGGTTCAACAGGCTTACTCCCAAAACTGTCCCTTTCCAATTTATGAATTGGAAATAGTACAAGCTCTCTCCCAGTTATTCCCAGTCTATTCTCTCTCTATTTCAGCTCGAGTCTTGAAACTATTTTGAAATTAGTTTTAAAGTTGGAGATTTTAAACTCATTCTAGGATAGAAAAACATTTCAAATAGATTCACAGTATCTTAACTTGAAGAAAGAAATTATTTCACAAAATGTCATTTATAATTTTCTAGAACCTATGAGGATATTCCTAGTTTGATAGGCATCCTTGCAACTGTTTTTTTTTTAATCATGATCATTTAGTCAGTGATATTAATTAGAATTCTATGAGTTGATATTTATTTTTCAACATAGCTTACTAAAAATTAACATCTTACTGACAACTGACATCATAATAAAATGTTTATTCTGTTTTATAAAATTCTTGAGTGTTATTTTTATTAGGTATTAATCTACACCTTCAAGTATTCTACGTATGTAATTAGCTGATTGACAAACAGGATATTTTCAAATGTTTTATTCATATTTTACCATCATTGTTATCAGGCACAATCCTTGTATATGCTGGAAAAGTCGAATAAGAAGAAACTCGTCATTCGTGATGGAAAAATCGTTGGCCGAATGAAGGCACAACGAAAGGATAAAGGGGTGAGTTGAAATATACATTTTTTTAGATAAAAATCATTTTCAAAAATAAAGATTCTAATTCTTTGTTCAGGCACAAGACGTGATGAACAATCAACTATACTCTGTTCACGGAGTCGAGAGACGACCAAAACAAGCTGTTTGCATTTGTGTGCGTATAGAATGACTCACAGCTGTTTTCGATAAATTTTTGGTCCAATTCCAGTTCACAATACGTTCATTCAAGGTCAGACTGGAATCACGTACAGTACTGAAGATAATAATAATATTATTTCAGTAGTTCTACTGTGAATCGGTCTAGCTGCTCCTAGCTAGACTCTCGCACGCACAGGTTTATTTACATCGTTTCTCTTTTCCCTGAACAGACTATAGATAAAAAAATGTAATAATTGATAATAGAATAATAATTATTCTATTATAAATTATTTATTGGGGTTATCTGGCTTTTGAATACCGGTTGAGGTTTTATCAATCAATCAAATTTATTCTTCATTCAGCAGAACATACAAATGGCAAAAATTACAACATATTACAATTAAAAGAAAGAAAGCATTTAGCATAAAGAAAGAAAAAAATCTGAGCGCAGAAAAAGATTCCATAAAAGTGCTGGAATCTTCTCTTTTAGTCGATTATAATTTAGATACAACAATATCGGCTGTTAAATGTGAAATTCTGCCGATAAATTTCAATGAAAACTAATAATAACTGTCAAGGAATTCGACAGTGGTTTGTTCTCAATTCAGTGATCTATTCGTTTTAATATAAAGAAACAACCCTTTCATTTCAACTCTATTGTGTTGCACACACCTTTTATTACACATCACAATAAATTATGTTATTATTCGAAGAATTAGGATCATCCCATGTTTTTTTTTTTTAATAACAGTTGATTCAAGTACTTCATTACATCTTATCAAATCATAATGAAAACACAAATATATAGTTAAATATCACTGTTTATTAAACAAAATCACTGAACTAGTATCAAATCAATTTTACAAGAACAATAAAAAGATAAGCAGGCAATCGTCCTGTTTTAATTCCTGGATTCAAGTCTCATAAACAGCCCAAATTATGAGGTTGTTTCCAAATTTCTATGTTTAAGGACTAATATTTGAGAACAAATATTCAAGACTATATTTAAGGACTATTCCCACATTTAAGTTCAGTCTTCGTCTCGTCTTGCTTCAGCTCGTTCTGCTTGTCTTACAGTAAAGAACTTTTAAATGCTATGTGATGGAGAATAATATTGATTCTGTTTTAGGTGAAAGTTGTAATTAATGGATTCTCTGCAATTGTTTTAGAAAACGAGATTCACTGCTTACATGTTGTGGGCAAAGGAGATAAGACAGGAGCTGATGAGAGCTAACCCAGAACTTGGTAAGAATTTGAACATTTTATATTATAATTATACATTCTCTATATGCCCCCAAAATTCTCTGTCAAATAGTACCGGGTGATTCAAAAAGAATACCACAACTTTAAAAATTTGTATGTTATGAAAGAAACATCATAGAACCTTCTGTTATACATCTTTACAAAGAGTATTTGAAGAGTTTTTCACTCTAAACAAGTTCAGAGATGTTCCATATGACCCTCAGACACTCGAGCAATATCAATCAAAACCTCCTCAAACTTGTTCCACATTCTGTAGCATGTCAGACGTAACAGTTTGGATGGCTGCTGTTATTTCTTGTTTCAAATCATCAATGGTGGATGGATATTGATGATTTGAAACAAAATAACAGATTATCAAACTGTTACGCCTGATATGCTACAGTGAGAGTGGAAGAGTTTGAGGAGGTTTTGTGTTGATATTGCTCGAGTGTCTGAAGTCATATTGAACATCTCTGAACTTCTTTGTGAAAAACTCTTTATTCCTCTTTGAAATGATGTATAACAGAAGGTTCTATTATATCTCTTTCATTTAATACAAAGTTTAAAAGTTGTGGTATTCTTTTTGAATCACTCTGTATATGAGACTTTTTCCTTTGTTTGTGAATGAAAAAAGAAAAATACGTATTCCTTTTTTCAAATTTAAGAAGTGAATGTACTGTATAAACTTAAAATTTTGAACCAATTGGAAAATCTGAACAAGATTGATCGTTAGTACATTTCTATGATATTTTTCGTTCGAGATTCTAAATCATCGCTTACGCTTCCAATATTTTCTATTCCAATAGAGTTCGTTAATAATTTGTATTTTCTTACTGCCTTCTAGACCTGAGCTAAAATCGTTTGAGCTTGTTACTTTTGTTTCAATATGTATAAAAAATGAAAATAAATAAAGGTCTTCATTAGATGATATAAACAACAGTAGTGAAATTATTATACAGTATTAGCCAAAATGTACAATACTGAAATGGTAATATTTTTTTAGTACTGGCACCAGGTATCAGACCTTTTCATTTTTGCTAATATTGTATAAATAATATTATCGGCGTATTTTCTTCATGGCAGTGTGCCGTCTGGAGGATGATCATTATTTATGTGTAGTCTGTTGTATAAGTTTTTGACTGCTTTTATGACAATAATAATTGACAGTGCTGCTTCATTGTAACCAATAAAATGTAAAGTGATGAATAATTAATGAATAACTTGTTTTAAAATGTTTGTAAATAAAATAATGTGATGTATTACAGATTTTTCACAAACTAGCAAAAAGCTGGGAGAACTCTGGGCGACTGTACCTTTCAATGAAAAATATGTAAGTGCTTTTTAAATATTTCTATCGAATTTTTATTTTGATTATTTTTTTAAAGGAATCTTAAGAATGTTGTGGACCCTCACAATGTAGGAAATATTTCTTCAAATCTTTCTATCAAATTGTGTTATTTCGATTAATTTTTCAAAGAATCTCAAGAATGTTGTGGAACTTGACAATGTAGGAAATCTTTCTTCAAATAATGAAATTTACATTTGATTTGTCAAATCCCTGTCGATTGTTCACTCTTTCGCACACTTGAGCGCGCTACTATCTTGAGTCTCATCTATCTTCTATACCAGTCTTGTCAAACGCCTAAGCAGTCTAAATGTGAAATTATGGCCCTGTATAAATTTGAGTACCTGTGGAGTACAGTGACTGTAAATATTCTCACTATACAAGCTAGGCTTTCATTTGTATGACTGAGCTGCTGTCATCTGCAGATAGTCAAAATAGCAACTATTTAAAACTAAGATTGTTAAGATTTAAAACTAATCAAAAATGAGATTGTTGAAAAGTGAAGTTTCCTTTGAATTCATATCCTGTCTTTCCTTGTTCTCTCCTGATCCTGTTATTCATTATCCATGATCCTGATCCTTGTGTTTCTTCCT
Organism: Laodelphax striatellus; assembly: GCA_017141395.1. Taxonomy (NCBI): domain Eukaryota; kingdom Metazoa; phylum Arthropoda; class Insecta; order Hemiptera; family Delphacidae; genus Laodelphax; species Laodelphax striatellus. The sequence goes on along the minus strand of CM029541.1, from coordinate 12,764,247 downwards.
TTCTGTATGTTTGACAGCCGAAAATGAAAAAGCAAAAGAAAAAGACAATCAACAATGAATACATTGAAAGAAAAATTGAGAAGATTTATAAAACAGCGGCGAAAGGAAAAAATTATTTTTCCAACAATCTAGATACTTTAGGGGAGCTGGACATGGAATATCAAACCGCAATCAACCGCATTCGGAATATTAATAGAAGAAATGAATATGAAAATGATAAAAATGGAAAAATCGGCGAAGAAGAACCTCTAGTGAAAGTGAAAGAGGAAGTTGATTCCAAACTTTCATTATACATAGAATTTGCAAATGCAGATGCTGTCGTTAGTATAGTTTTAAAGTTTCGATTAAACATAGTTATCCATTGTTAGGTAATAATTATAGTTTATTAACAATAATATAGTTTAAAGCTTAATAATAATTTGTAATATTTCAATAATATAGTTGATAGTCTATAAAAATGTGTTAATAGTTGAAGGCTAATATTAGAAACTATCACGGTTCAGTTAATACCTATTTAGTAGTCTACTAACTCGAGTACCGGTAGTATCAACTACCGAGTAATCAATAAGCTCTAATACTTTAAAAACCATAGTCGAGTATAAATTTGTGTATAACTAAGTTAGTAACTTAGTATTGTATAGTTTGTAAGTTTGGTAGAACAGTTTATCTCCATGTTATCTTTCAGATCCCTACTCCATACATATTTCTACTCTATTCCGATTGAAAATTTCAAATTTCTAAAACATTATTTTCTCGTACACGATTAGACCGTGAATTACCGGTCATTCAAATAGAATATCACTGTAAGAATTAATGTTCTTTTAATGGATTAAAACTTTTCATTTCTTTAAGATTGATGACTTATTCCAATATATAAATAGAATATCACTGTAAGAATTCAAGTTCTTTTAATGGATTAAGACTTTTCATGTCTCTAAGATTGATGACTTAATCCAATATTCCATTACTAAAGATTTGAGTACCTAATTATTATTTATTGAAATTCAAACCCCTACATTGATTACTAAATATGGTGAAATAACAAATTTTTTAAACTAATTTGAGTAAAGATTTTTGTTTTAATCTTGACAAAGAATATGGCAATTTGAAAATATTATATTTTTCTAAGCATTATTATTTTCTTATCTGTAATCTAATACACATACATTTCAACATTATTTTTATTTCTTATTTTGGAAATGGAAGTGTAATTGAAATAATAATAATAATGGAAGTGATAATAATAATATTGAAATAAAATAATCCAATACAGTACTGAAGAAAATGTTTGTAAGTAATTCATGAAAGTTGTATTAAACAGAAAACCATCAAGAAATATGCAGGAAATAAAATAATAATAATAATAATTCCGTGTAGCCTGGCTGGCTCAGGTCTGGTGTCAGAGTTTTCAGGTCACTCCTGATCAGTTCAGGGTCTCTGACGTGACTTAACGACAGGAAATAAAAAAATTCTTAAGATTGGTAAGAATTATTTTAGATGTTATGAACAAGGAAGTTAACTCCGTATTCAGAGTTCACCAAAATTTCATGTAAAAACTAGCTACTAGTATAATGCTAACATAACCTTCAAAGGCTAGAAAGAAATTAAGAATATTCTAATATTATAGTAGACTTTTCTTAATTTGGCGACAAATTTTTAATCAATTATTAATTAATGATGACTAACATTTTATGATTAATAATGACTTAGGTTCGCTTTCCCCAACGCTGCTCAAGTAATAACAGCTGACGCTCAATTTTTCTCTATACTTTTCCTATTCTCCGAATGAGGCTTAAGCCAGATGTATTGCTTAAGCAGCGTTGGGGAAAGCGGCCCTCAGGGTCGCTTTCCCCAACGCTGCTCAAGTAATAACAGCTGACGCTCAATTTTTTTCTATACTTTTCCTATTCTCCGAATGAGGCTTAAGCCAGATGTATTGCTTAAGCAGCGTTGGGGAAAGCGGCCCTTAGGGTCGCTTTCCCCAACGCTGCTCAAGTAATAACAGCTGACGCTCAATTTTTTTCTATACTTTTCCTATTCTCCAAATGAGGCTTAAAAGCCAGATGTATTGCTTAAGCAGCGTTGGGGAAAGCGGCCCTTAATTGATGACAAATGATCTTTGAGGGCCGCTTTCCCCAACGCTGCTTATCCTATACATCTGGCTTAAGCCTCATTCGGAGAATAGGAAAACTATAGAAAAAAAATTGAGCGTCAGCTGTTATTACTTAAGCAGCGTTGGGGAAAGCGGCCCTGAAAGACTCGATAAATATATAATGAAAACACTGGAATGTAGTTAAGTACACTTGAGTACACTGAAGATGGCACAATGATGCCGAAACATGTTTGTAAATTCTACTAAATACAGTGATACTTTTTGACTACATTCCAGTGTTTTCATTATGTATTATAAATATCACAACATCTCACCAGACACTGTGTCAGAAGTTAGACTCGATAAATGTTTGTTTCCCCATTTGTAAACAGCTAATTTATCCACCAAATAAAAACAATTCGACTGTACTATATTATAGATCTGGAAACGTCGCGCCAAACGCCTAGCCGCGAAAGGAGCGGGCGGCTCACGCATGGACAAGTCGGCGGGCCAGATGCTGATGACCGGCGGCAGTGCTGCCAACACTGCAGCGGCCGCTGCTCAGCCGTCCTCCGCTGCTGCAGCCGGCAAGAAGATGAAATCGCCGCCGGCGCCGCGAAAGTTCATCAACAAGCAGGCGGCCGCTGTCACGTCGCCTGTGAGACAGGCGCTTGCGCAGGCCAACCTGTCGTCGCCTGAACAGGGGACTGTTGGGTGAGGAACAGTTTTTCGTGTATTTTTTGTAGAAGAGAATGCGGGATAGTAAATACAGGGTGGCGCATAAAGAACGGATGTTTTTCAAAGTGTTATAAGAAAGTTTATTTGAATCATACATTTATCTTCCTAACACCAAAATACTAAGTAAATAATTCTGAAAAGTGGATAAAACTACAACCTAAGTGGAATTAGGTTATCACGGCTAGGTGGAACAACCTTCGGGTCTCCCCACCGACAAAAGCCATACGCTAAATAATAATACTAAGTAAATAACCCAATTTGAGAATTTTTATGAAAAACTCCAAAACACTAGAGTATATTTCAAAAATTACATAGGAAAGATGGCACCCTCAATGCGTTAATGCTTATTAAAAGCCTCAAATTGGTCCTTAACTTTTGATACAGCAGCAATTCATTCATGTATTGCAGTATTCAAATCTTCAATGTAACGATATTTACGATAGTAAGCTAGTAGTTTTCAAGTAAAGAAGGATCTCATGCCAATACCTGGTGTCCCAAAAAATAGTGACGCCAGTACTACAACGGTATTCTACAAGTCAAAACAAAAAGAATAATATGTCGTTGGCAAAATGCTGATTTCTCCTTAGTTTACCTGTAATCCGCCATTTTGTGTTTTTAATATTTTTCAACATATCTCGTTAAAAAAAAAAAACAAGATTTTCTCATGAAATTTGGTAGGGGTATAATTAAAGGTGTGGTTTACAAAATGCATGTGTCAATAAATTTCAATATCTGTTTTTTCCAAAATGGCGACCGACTAAAATTTTTAATTCGATTTTACTGGAGAAATATTGCTTTTTATGATAAAACTTTGGAATACAACAATGTAGAGAATTTTATTCTGAATAAAATGGTATACGATTTTAATTAATCGGATAATAAATAACCGAGATATGGCTATTTGAAGATTACCACTTCTGTGTTTCTTCATTTCTTCAGCAGTGAGACATGAGAATAAATTTATGAATGCAAAACATATGATTGCCTATCTTGAACGTTCTCAAATTTACTACTGTATCATATTTTCACATTCATGAAATTCATCAATAGGTTGCTCCATCCAATAATAAATTGAGAACGTTCAAGTGACAAAGATAGGCAAACATATGTTTTGCATTCATAAATTTATTCTCATGTCTCACTGCATGTAGTAACTCACATAACACTTTGAAAAACATGCGTTCTTTATGCGCCACCCTTTAGGCTGTGGCAGATGTTCGTGTGTTGTCACCAATTCACTTCTATGTATTTCTACAACAGACGTCAAAAAGTACGTTGCAACGGACGCACTTTGTGCGCTCGTGTGGCCCTAGCCTTAGTAGAAGAATTCAATTCAATCCAAGTACAGTAGTAGAATTGTGTTTCTCTCCTATCCAATTCTTACATTTTACACTCACTATCAACTATTGACGAAAGAAAAATAATGAAGAAAAACTATTTAAATTGAATTCTATTCTTGCTTGGTTACAGTGTTGTGGGTGGCGGTAGGGGTGGTAGCAAGGCGGCAGGAGCAGCGTCGGCTGCCAACCTAGTTGCGGAGCCAGTGGTGGGCCCCGGCCTGTACAAAGTGATCGGCACCCAACCCATTGACGTGGCCGCGCATCTCAAGCTGCTCGGCGAGTCGCTCAGCATCATCGGCGAACGTCTCAAGGAGCATGATGTGAGTGCAGGCATCTGTTACTGGTTATTCATTTATCTGTCAAATATGTCCACACTGAGCTAAATATTATCTAACTGGAGGTAGCAGTGGCTAGGACTGCTATACGACACCCGTGTTCCACCTATTTTTTTTATCATGCCCTAATCATTTTATGATTAGGCAACATAATATGATGTACCCACTGTTTTTCCAACCTAACAAAATTTTGGTGGAACACGGGCCACCTAATTTTGTTAGGTTGGCAGTACAGTGGGGCATGATTAAAAAAATAGGAGGAACCCAGCTTGTTCATTCATTGCTATCTCCAGTTAGATAATTTAGCTCAGTGTATTAGTCACCGATGCAATGACTAATCGGTGTGTGTTGCTTCATAAGCAACTATGTGAAGTACTGTGACTAAACGTGACTAATCTCGTCTTGTCTTGTCTCGACTAACCGGTGTACGCCTAGCCATACTGGATTAGAGTCACTGTAGTTTTTGTCTAGTGAAATCGGGCCCTAGTCTAGTACAGTGATATTCATTTAATTTGACGCTTGACATTGATAGATAGCGATGTCATTTCTTGACGTTGCTGAAGACCGTAGAGTATGATGGCATAGAAATAACGTCTCTCTATCTAATGCCAAACGTCAAATTAAAAATAATGAATATCACCGTACTAGACTAGGGCCCGATTTCACTAGACAAAAACTTCAGTGACTCTAGTCCAGTATGGCTAGGCGTACACCGGTTAGTCAAGACAAGACGAGATGAGATTAGTCACGTTTAGTCACAGTACTTCTCATAGTTGCTTATGAAGCAACACACACCGATTAGTCATTGCATCGGTGTGTGTTGCTTCGTAAGCAACTATGTGAATTACTGTGACTAATCTCGTCATGTCTTGTCTTGACTAACCGGTGTACGCCTAGCCTAAGAGTTTCTTAGTCCAAGCGCCCACTGAGGTGGAGTGGCGATGGCACACCACCTTTATGTGCGCTGTTTCATTTAGTTTCATATGTTTATATTCAGCATGTTGAAACGCCATCGCCACTCCACCTCAGTGGGCGCCTGAACTTATACAGTTACTGTAACAAAAACCAGGTTTGAGCGACAGTTAGTTCTAAACCAACAAAAAATCATAATTTTACCCCATTTAAAATCAATCTATAGAAGAAATATATCTATCTATCTACTGTTTGACCAGAGAAAGAAAGTCCCTGGCGAACTGAAGAAATAGCCAGTCGAGAATGCAAAATATCACTCCGCCAGGGACTTTTCTGATCAAACAGTATAGCAGGATCCAATTATACTTGTCATAAATCAGCTGATCGACAAGCATATGATCACAATACTTAACCTACAAATGCTGAATCTCGCAGATTATTGAAAATGTCTTTTAAAAAGTTATTCTTTGAAAGGTCTTCTTTAAAAAGGTCTTTTAAAGACTTTAAATGTCTTTAAGACTTTCAAGCCTTTTGATTATTGTGTCGAAATCACTGTTCAATTATTACTGGATCAGCTGATTTATGACAAGTTAATTGGATCCTGCTATACTAGTTGCTGACCAGTCGTAAATGTGAATATATGCTCAAATCTGAATCATGATGAATAAGATGGATCTAAAGAGAGTTTTGTGGTTCTAGGGACAGATAGCAGTTTCGGGGAGTTTGTCCGTGCTACTGGATTCATTGCTGTGCGTTCTGGGACCTCTGCTTTGTCTCACACAACAAGTGCCGGAAACGGACGTCTGTCCTCCCCAGCAACTCTCGAAAATACTCGACAACATTGCCTACATCATGCCTGGACTTTAGGCTTTTATCAAAAATGTTCGTTTACTCGACTCTGGAAGAGTTTGTTTACAAAGATGGCAATGCCTGGACTTGAAGACTTTCATCAAAAAGGTTTATTTAATCGTCTTCATAGTAATTAATGGATGTAATTAATGGACATTTAATCGATTTTGCACTAGATGTTTGAGTTTTTCTTACAAAGATGGCAATGTTTAGAGTTGGATTGTAGAAAAAGTTGCTATAATGTCTCTTTGTACTTCATTTACGTAAAGGTGGGGATAAGTTACACGTTGCATAGTATGTATGCCTACTGTACATCGCACACCTACATTTTCCATTGGATTAAATTGGAAATATCGGTCCACACGTTGTACATTCGATAGTTCAACGTGTAGACCGACTTTTTCCATTGAATTGAATGGGAAATGTCGGCTCACACATACTGCCCGCGTCTAAGCTCCGTGTCCCTGACGGCTGAAGCGGAGGGACAAAAAGTGCTATACTTTTGCACTACAAAAACTGGTTTTTGATGACGTATTGCATTCCTCCCAGGGACACGGAGGTTAGACGCAGGCAGTAGTATCGCATGCATGCATACTATGCAATGGTATCCGCGCCTTAATGTCAGATTTCAGGACTGATTAAGGTTATCTAAAATCATTGATACTTGATAGATATTAGAATCATTAATAAAATAAGTATAAGTATCAATGATTTGTAAATAAATTGATAAATTAACCATATCATCGATAATTTTGACACTCATCGATAATCATTGACACTTGTATTTTAGAATCAGATCATTAATAAAATAAGTATAAGTATCAATGATTTGTAAATAAATTGATAAAGTAACCATATCATCGATAATTTTTAAGCAGAGCCGTCGTGTTAGTAGAAGGTGCATTCCATAAATAGGAAACATTTCTGCTAACGCGAGCATTTGAAAACTTGTAGGACATTTAATATATTTAACCTTAGAAGGAAGTTGTTTGGATTGATGAAATGTGTAGTTATTCATAATTTTTGGTTTTAAAATTAGGAGTCTTAGTATAGTTGTGTGCTCGATTAGTATGTTGATATCTAGACAAATTTTAGTTCTATTGTTTTGACACTAGAATTGACGACATGCAGTCAAATACATGTAACCAATAACATGGTGATAAAGATCACTAAAAATTCACTTCATTCATAGTCATCGCTAGAATGTTTCAAGTGTTGCCTATTCGGGTGTAGAAGTATTTTTAATGTATGTATTCAGAACCACTAAGGTGTAAAGGTAATTTTAGTTTGTAGTTTTATCACTGTACGATCAAATGTTTCAAATAAATAGATTTGAAGAATTCTATATTTTATCAACGGTTTTAAGCAAAAGTAGTTCATTATTCATGAGATATATCAGACATTCAGAAACCACTCTATTTATGAGTGGGGGAAAAATGGAAATCTATCCAACAATTCATGAGTTAGCCAGCATCAATTACTGTCTAATCTCCTTGCCCACAACATGTAAGCAAACATGAGTTCAGATAATAACTCCAGAGAAATCTTATTGTAGGTATAATTATTATAGAATCAGAATCGATTTTAAGCTTAGATTATAAAAAGCACAAGTATCACAGAACCCACAAAGAAAAAAAAATTAAATTCGGCAACAGTTAATATGTTATAGAATCTGAATTTATTTAAAACTCTGTTATTGCATTATAATGATTATAAGTCTGTATTACTGGAAATTAAATGAAAAATATTTCATTTTTTACTGTATGTTCAAAGTGGATTTGTCATATTTATTGAATAGATTGTTGATTTAGAAAAAATGATATATCTGTTTTTATCATTGTATGTTCTGAATGTTTTACCGTGAAATAGAAAGTATTTATAGAAATAAAATACAGTAATTATTATTTATTCCGTAATTGACAATAAATTATTATCTGTTGGAGCTAATTCTGTCAAATAGTGTATTTAGTAGTAAGTTGTGTTTGTATTAGACATTTTGTTGTTTGTAAGGCAAATATAATATGATCATTTTTACGGATAATTTTTGCAATGTTTTATTTATGAATTTATTTATGCCATTTTGCAGGGATTACTTCAAAACTTGAAATTTGCGCTAATTTAACGTATACTTCAGGTGTCGGTCTTCAATGTTCGACAAAGTTTTGGAGATATTCTTTGCTTCTACGGTATGTAACCAATAACATGGTGACAAAGGTCACTAAAAATTCCACTTCATTCATAGTCATCGCTAGAATGTTTCAAGTGTTGCCTATTCGGGTGTAGAAGTATTTTTAATGTATGTATTCAGAACCACTAAGGTGTAAAGGTAATTTCTAGACTGGAATATTGTGTTACCTATCACGTTGTTTACTGTCTACAGTATTTTGGGTGTAAAGTATTTTTCCAATCAATTCAACTCTTATCTATGTAGTTTATGAAATTCGTACAAATAATTACATCATAGTTGTAACCCTGGTTTGTGGAATCCAAGCAAAGTAGTATCTTATTTAGTGAATAAATTCAGAACACACAGTCTTCAAGCACTTGATTTTAAAATATTCTAAATTTTCTTATTCTGAGGCCACACTACTACGCTTCGCTTAGTGACTCGTATAGTATATCTATATACCATACGATATAGATATACTATGCGAGTCGCGAAGCGAAGCCTAGAAGTGTGGCCTTAGCCTCAGTGTTTGGTTTCTGAGTAAAAAATGCCATGTATAACCTAGATTTGGACTGTTTTCATAAATTGAAAAAGGGACAGTTTTGGGCGTAAGCCTTCCTTGAGGTATCAATTATCATAATTATATTACTGAATAACAATTAATTTCTACGATTGAGGATTAAAACCTTGTTGAGTTGTCATAAAGCCGAAATTATTGGTTGAAATTAATTGAATTTTAAGTTGAATACGGTAATGGTTAGTTAGGGAAATGAATACAGCAATATTTCGGTCATTACGATTTTTTTTACTCTCATATTTTTAAAATCTTACACTCAATCTTTTTCATTCTTAATTTTAAACAACTATCGACATTGGATTAGAATACCAATAGATATTGTGCAAAAATTCAGGATTATTAAGAAAGATTAAAAAATTTATTATTGAAAAATTTATTCTTTTACAACGTAGCATTGTAATTGCCCGTATCGCAATTTTTCACACAATTGAGTTTAACACAATTACACAAATTACTAAGAAAGATATAAAAATATATATTAGGCTACTGAAAAATTCATTCTTTTACAACGTAGGGTTGTAATTGTCTGTATCGGAAATTTTTACACCAATGAGTTGAAAAATTATCATTTTAATTATCGTAACTGAATGTTTTGTAATCATCAAATTTTGCAGAGAATCTATGTTTCTCACTGTTTGACATATAAATCTGGTTAAATACAATCTAGCTTTTAGAATTTCTGTATTGGCTGATATACCGATGATAAAATTGATCATAAACTTCGTTGATTAGCTAATTTTCACATAATTGCAATCATTCACTCCTCGAATCGCAGTCAATTTATAAATACATAATTATCCACTCTCACTTCGCAGTAAGATTAGAGTTCTCTATTTCGATGATAAATTAATGTCAATTTTTGACAATGCTCATTTTTTTACTCCATCACAGTGATTTTATTCTTCAAATTAGATTTGATCGTAACATGTCAGTCAATGTTTCACTAAATAGAAGTATTGTTTTTGTAAATAACCTTTTGATTACTAATCACTGTTTTCCTGACAAATCGTTCAATTATCTCCTTGGTACAGTTACTTCAGTTACAGGTATAATTTGATTATACTGTCTCTGTTGTTGCAGTTATTTCTCTGTTTAAGTCACAGTTACTCTCCTTTTTTACACTTAAACACTAACATTCAACAGTTTTACCTAATGTGACAGTACTGTTTGAAATCATCACTGTTACAGATAAATAATTAGTGATCCGGGAGCATCGCTGGTTCCCTGCTATTCTGATAACCACTCAGTTATTTCTTGTTAAGGTCACAGTTACTCTCCTTTTTCACACTTAAACACTAACATTCAACAGTTTTACCTAATATGACAGTACTGTTTGAAATCAACTGTTACAGATAAGATCAGTGATGAAGCAACATAGTTGGTTCCCATCTATTTTCATAACCACTCAGTTATTTTTCTGTTTAAGTCACAGTTACTCTCCTTTTTCACACTTAAACACTGTAATGTTTCACATTTTTACCTAATGTGACAGTACTGTTTGAAATCAACTGTTACAGATGAAATCAGTGATCAAGCATAATAGTTGATTCCCATCTATTTTTATAACCACTCAGTTATTTTTCTGTTTGAGTCACAGTTACTCTCCTTTGTAACACTATCGCACTTCACATTTTTACCTGATGTGACAGTACTGTTTGAAATCAACTGTTACAAACTGTCCGTGTTCCTCAAAGGGCAAGGCTCGTTGATCGGACGGCGAATTAATCCTAATCTGTCGCATATGGGTATCGCGACCGTTTTGATGATTGCTGATCACCGCTATCTGTATCATAAAAGTTCTTATGGGTCGCTCGTGAATGTCCTTGACCGGTATCACCACCCAGCCAGTCGGTTCGCTCAGGTCCATCACTTCCACTTCTTGTAGATCGCTGAAATTCGTGCCGGCTCGTATTGAAATTCTGGGGGAAAACAAGAGATTACAAAATAGTGAGAAATATATCGTTTAAATAGAAACCATTGGAAAGAAGATTAAAAAGATCGAACAGCTTGAGTGTGAGAAATATTTCATTCGAATAGAAGCCATTAGGGTGAAGAATGAAAATATCAGTCAAGTTAAGATCAGTAAAAGATCAGACAACTTGAGAGTGAGAAATAATATCTCATTCTCATAGAAACCATTGGAGAGAAGATTTAAAAGATCGAACAGCTTGAATGTGAGAAATATTTCATTCAAATAGCAGCCATTGGGTAGAAGAATGACAATATCAGTCAAGTTAAGATCAGTAAAAGATCAGACAACTTGAGAGTGAGAAATAATATTTCATTCTCATAAAAACTATTGGAGAGAAGATTTAAAAGATTTCAAGTTATTTAAAGAATTAATTGACATTTATTGACAGAAAAATCTAAATTTCAAAGTAGAGGTGTTGCTTAGAATTATAATAATCCTAATTATAAATTTAATAATTACTTGAACTACTATAATGATGATGATAATTATTAATAATAATATATCAGTATATTTAATCAATTTAAAAGTTCAGTTACCTGCTAGGCGTATAGCTTTCGTCCAGTTTATAGTCTGTATAGATGCAGACTTCCTTTACAGTTGTTTTTCTACGGAATTGTATGTTTACCAAATGCGGTAATTGTCCATCCGACTGCCAGTAAGTATCCATGCAATCATCTCTCAATTGATCCACACCAAATCCTTGAAAAAAAAACAATAGAATAAGAATGAACAAGTAACGATAGAAAAAAAACAATAAGAATTTAAGAAAAGAGTGGAGTGATAATTGGATTGGATGCAGAAAGAAGGAACCAAAGAAGTAATGAAGTAGAGGAAAATATAGAAATCCATATAATTGGTAGAAATTCGAAGAAAATTTATGAGAATGGTTGAATAGTGGAATGAGAACAAAATTGATACGTATTTCTACTACACATAAATTCAAGCTACTAGTAAAAAATAAGTTACAAATCATCATAAAAATCAAAGCTTCATCCACCCTGATTAGCCACTTTATAGAAGAAAGTATGTAATATTATCATACATAGTAAATAATGGTAAAGCGTTTTAGAATTTGATAATAAATGTGTAAAAGCATAGGTTTACAACAGGCTACTGTACACAAACTCTTCAATTCAATTCCATCAATGTTCAACATATAACTTACAAAACTACTCCCTTAGAAATTTACCTGGTTTACAAGAAGATAAACTCCAAATAGCCTGTCCCCCAACTTCTCTAACTTTTCCTTCGGATTCTTCTTTGATCGGATCTGCATCGTTTGTCGAACCAACAATTGCTTGGACGTGACTCATTCTGCTGAAAATAAAATTATTTTTATTACTTCTAGTGATGATTACTGAATCGCCAAACGGTTCTTATGTTGATCAGTATTGACTGTTATACTGAGTGTGATACTGACATACCGTACTGTTTCTGTAGCTCTAAATTCCGTTTACTATAATTCAGTTCAGCAGATAGAAAACATAGATAGAAGAAGGTAGGCAGAACCCGCAGAACACATGAACATAGGAAGGTGTAAGGTGTAAGTAGTAAAATGATTAGCACCTTTTCGTAGGCTATTCGTATAAATTCATATTTAGACAATTCAATGCGAAGTTAAAAAAATATGTTGCATTGGAATCAATTGACCACATAGTCTGATTAATAATAAATTATGTCTAGTTGAGTCTTGAAAGATTGTAATATGTACCTTCAACATGAGTATTCATGAAACTAAACTGTTGTAATCTATAAATTAGTTTTCTATTATTGCTATTAAGCGGAACTTATTTTGTTTTCAGTCTGTGTATTTTTTATAATATGGAAAACAAGTACTTACATGGTTGTTTATTGGGATTCTTGCAATAATTCAAAGTGATTCTTTGTCTAAAATAAAATTTCAAACCCTCTGAGCAAAGAGCATTCTAACCATAACCTCAAATCTTCAAATGCAATTTCCAAAAACAGCTGATTGGAGAGCGCGAGCTTGTTTAGTTATAAAATTCCCTCATAGATAGCGCAGGCATGCAGATTTGTTTCTAATGCTCTCACCTTTAGTTTGAAATATGCTAATAGATAGCGCTGGCATGAAGATTTGTTTCCAATTCTGCCACGTTTAGTTTGAAATGTGCCAATAGATAGCGCTGGCATGCAGATTTGTTATCAATTCTGATATCTTTAGTTTGAAATGTGCCAATAGATGGCGCTGGCATGCACTTTCTTAATCTCCCACAACAATCTCGTTGAATTTTCAAAATGCCGCTCATCTTACCCAAGATACTGACTGATAAAGCCTTTCTATCATTTTCAGTATTGAATTAAAAATATCGGGAAGAAAATGTTCAATATAGTGACGGGATATCTCATTAAACCTAATCAAGAAGTACTTGAATGTTAGAATTTTGTTTTTTGATGGAAATAATGTGATGAATTGCTATTGCAAATGGGAAAGTTCTTATCTACCACAATGTTTAAAGTTCCTTTTATCTGTGGTAAAGATAAAAAACCCAAAGTTACTACTTATTTTTCTATCTGTCAATATTTTCTGAATTAGATTTTATCCATAGTATTGAAATGCTAGAATTTGAAATGTTTTCCTGTTGGGATTAGAAAAAGATAACACAGTGCGTATTTGATTTCTCAACATTCTGTACCGTATGTTCCTTCTCTTCAATAGTTTTACAGTGCACGTTTATAATTTAAAGTTCGATGGAAAGAAATAGATCACCAATTCAGTAATATTATTCTTATTCTATCTTCATTCAAGTAAGGTAAGGTAATATGATAAATAGTATTTATCATATTTTTTATTTTCTAGTTTCTACTCTTTCAAATACATAGAGAGATGATGTTTCAAAGTGTGACATTATTTAGAATTTAAAATGATCATTGAATTAGTTTTCCTTTCTATTATCATGCCTCCCAATATTCAGAGTATTCTATTAATACTCTCAAATTCCAATATCAATATTTCAAAATTATCCAATATCCATTTTTTAAATATGTTTTAAGAAGGCATGCACATAGTATTCCTTTTTAATACTTCCTATGTCAATTATAAGTCAGAAGCTCACAAGAAAAAATTAATAGCATTATTCAAATTTATATTACTCAAATAAAACTACTCTGATAAAATACCAAAATGATTGCAATTAGAGTTTCCTCTTTAAAAAGGCTACCCAAATTTGATTAACATACTTCTCTCTAGGTCATAGATAAATCCAATTGAATAGTGAATACTCTACACTCTACTGCACAAAAAAACCTTATAGGATTTCTCACGTCTTTATCCGTTGCTTTTCTTCTACAGTATTAATATCACCAAAGTCTGTAGGTGTTATTCAAATCTATTTATCAACATTATAATATTTTAATAGATATTTGATGAAATATCTAATAAGATATTATTGCGAGATCTAATTCATTTCTTTTAAATAAATAGTATTTATATTTGATGTGACATTGTCTTTGATAACAACAATTTATATGACACTCCAATATATAATAATATACACTTGAGATACAAATAATATTATGACACTCCTATTCCACCCCCCTTTGCTGTGACCTCCCTCTTGGTTTTCTTTCTCAGAGTTCCTCTTTTAAAATAGGTTTGAATTATTACTGTGATCCCTTTTTCTCAATCTATCCGCCTACTGTTCCTTTTTAAGATTTCTACTGTTTTTTCTAAGATTTTTAGTGAAAACTAAATGTAACTATTGAAGAACTTTATTTAAATATTCAAATTAAATCAATTATTTCATGATTCTCAATTATTTATTTTCTCTTTACATGACCTTTCTATTTCAACTCAATTATATCTACTCTACATTTCAACTCTCAAAAATAAACCAACTTCCAAATAACAAGATTCATAATCAACGAAGTTTGTTTTTAATTTCTGATCACCTTACTAATAAAAATCATTTGTGACACCACACTATAACTAAAACTACTTTTAAATTCCATTTTTTCAGTGTTTACAGAACAATTTCAACAGAAAAAAGCATAACAACCCCCTCTTCTAATCTGATGATTCTGCTACTTGAAAATATTCTTGTGATAACTACTGTAACTCAGACTATATGTATAACTTTATATAATATTTCTTACCTTGTCTGTGACTTTAGTGAAGAAAGAATTACAAAAACTAAATTCTAATTTTTAGTGTTCACAGAACAATTATTGCTCACGATGAAAAAAGGGTTGGTTCTTCCAGTACCCAACTCAGATTATGAACCCGTGTCGAAGAAGACGGAGAATCAACAATCACAACGTCTCTATTATGATGTGTTGGTGAAAGATGTAAATGATCTCATGACCGCTATTGAAATGCTGAATTATAGCCGCGCAAAGGCTATTGTTACTCAGAGCAAGGTAATAATTTTATACTCATTTTATAGAATAGGATATCTCATCCTTGATCACATCCTTTTCCTCTTACCTAATCCTTTCAAACGCCTTCCTAATACATGGGAAACCGTAGTTGGAAGAGCTTTCCTTTCCCCTTCTTCTTTACACCACTTCTCCCAGCTTAGCTTCTTGTATTTATTTACGTTTGTATTTTGTTTAATCTCAAATGTGTACTTTGTTGTTTGTTTTTTGTGTGTGTAAATAAATTGAATTGAATATGATTGACGTTTCAGAAAAGAATCAACATGCATTTATGTAACATAATATTATAAAGTGAAGATCAATTTATCAATATAATTATATCAAACAATCAAACATGCATTTATGTAACATAATATTATGAAGTAAAGATCAAACTATTGATCTCCATTCACGTCGGACGATAAGCTCAGAGTTGAGCTCAAAGACTAAGATGTGCGTGGATATACTACCTTGCTTGTAGTTGTATCAAGTAATTACCTTGCTTTATTATTTTGTAATCTTGCATTCTCATTCAGGATGAACAATAATACAGTTTGATTTTGATCATTCTATTTGATTTTTTGATAATTTTATTCAAATATTTTATACTGTAATATGATTTGAATTTTGACAATTCTTATTTAATTCCATTTTTTATAATTCGGTTTGATTTTTTGATAGTTTTGTTTGCTTTTCTGATAATTTCATTTGCTTTTTTGATAGTTTGATTTGGTTTTTTATGTGATTTGAAGGACAGTTTGCGATTGGTGAACTGCAGCTGCGGAACCCTTCAGCTGTCCCCCTTGCAGCTAGCTGCTTCACTTCCCAACAATCCCAACAAACTGCTGATTGTGCAACTTCTTATCGAGCATGGCGCTAGGGTAAGAACGTCATTTCATTCAGACATACTAATATCAAAGACAATTAGAATACTTATCATTAGAATAATAACAATTAATACTTAATTGGAATAAAAGCTTCCTATCGTCTTTGCTAATATCTTCTTTTAGGCATCACCAGCAAAAAGAAACCTAGCTCTTTGCCCGCTGGTGAGAGTTGCATAAAAAATCATTACAATAACAAGAAAATGAAGCGAAAAGATTTGTAAAACAAAAGTAGAATCACAAAAATGCAGTCTATAGTAGAATAATTCACAAATAATATTTTATAAAATGTCAGAGTTCAATAAACAACCAAACTGAAACCAAAACAAATTAAAGTGCTAGTTTCAAAGTGAAAAAATATTCACTCTTAATCCACTCTGTCATTCTCTTTTATTATATTTTGTCATCTGAATCGAAAGACGAAAGGTATTGCATTTATCAATTTACTGCTTGTGTAAATCAGTTGTCTTCGAATAAAAGTTAACTCAGTAGGATAAATTAGGAATTTTTCTATATATTTGGTCTGAAGTTGTAGGAATTTTTATTCAATTTAGGAAAATTGTTTTTATTTTTTAATAAATACTTTAGTAAGGTTTTAACGTAGAGTTGTCGTCGAACTGTAAATACATCAAATTCCTGGAAAATTTCCTCATCCCATTTAGAAAGAGGAGAAACAGACCAAATAAGTGTTCAAATAAGTAATAGGACTCAAATAAGTAATATTTAAACCCCCCCCCCCCTAATTCCATGAATTCCATAACTTCATGAACAAAACTTGTTGCGACCATTAGCATGAAAACCTAATATTGAATTCAACCACCATCGCCAGTGGTTGTTTGTCGCCAGATTCGTTCATTGGTATTCTCATTGCATTGGTTCCATCACGCTCGTCCCGGGGGATGAAGATTTTAAGATTTTGAGAAATCCTTGTGAAACACCACAAATATCTGCTAATAATTTTTGAATTATTTCAATCTACAGGTTCATGAATCAGACAGATACGGTCGTACAGCCTTGTACCAGGCTGCATCGATGGGATCACATGAGGTGGTGAGACTATTGCTGGAGAAAGGAGCCAATCCCAACACTCGATGTACGCTCAAAGTACAAGACAACAAGTTCGCTGAGAATGTTCCTTTCGAAAAAGAACTGTCTCTTCCAGAAAAGGTAAACTATTGCCATTTATTGAATCTTGTATCATAATAGATATGCGAATTTGACAGAATCAATAAATACGAAAGATCAATGTCAAGTTTCTCAACTGATAAAGACCTCTGTTATCTGATAATTTAGCTGCTAAATTATGGAAAGGGACCATCTAACAAAGTCCGGATACGGAAAAAATAAAGTATGTGATAAACCCAAGGTAAATGTTTCAAGATAAACAAATCACAAATGATAGATAGAATCAAATTTGTATTGTAAGTTAATTATTTTTTCATGAATAAACTTTGATTTGATTTGATTTTGATTTGAAATAGAACCCGGTACTTCTCAATAATAATTTATTAATATTCAAATAACCATTGATGACCCTATAGAGAATATTTACTACCTTTCACACCTTCATCTTTTCATTACAATCTTGTGAAGTCTTCAAGCTATCCTTTAGTAAACTATATTAGGGGATGCATCCTTGTTTATGATAGATACTATATAGTGTACGCGGTAACCTATTTGTATTATTGCTTAGATGGGCATTATCTTTTTGTTTCTTTGTTTGGAATTGCTACTGAAGAACCGTATGATTTTATTCAGTAGGCCTACAGATTATTTCAGCTTTCACTCGAAGAGTTAAATGATCTTGTTCAGACGGAGTTCAGGTTTTGGAGTATGAACTCTGTTCTGAGACTCTTGTAAATAAATATTAACACTTTCAGAGAGAGAGCAAGCTGGATGACTTTATCTTGATGTAATTTTTTAACTATTCTCAATTTTAATGTAAATCGATTTGTTTTTCTATTTTAGATAGCGAAATTTGTAATGTTTATAATTTACTGCGTTGCAAAATGGAATAAATATTGATCACCCCACACCTTGAAATTAGTTTCTTATATTAATTCAGTGTAATGTTTATAATTTACTGTCTTCTTAGCGTTGTAAAATGCAACAAATTTCAATCACCCCACACCTTGAGATATTCACCCAACTCTTTCTTATATTAATAAGAAAGTAATACTGCATCAGCATGAAATGTGTTCAATTCATTAACGGTTTCAAGTACTAGTAGGTATATTTGTATGATTGGATTTCACATTGTACAGGCCTAATATGTTCCGAAGATGTAACGTATTAGAAAAAATATCAGAACCAAATTTTCTTATCAATATCTAACCATATATCCGGTATGATTCTGTGGTTGTCATTTGTCATTAAGCTGTGGTTATAGTTATACGTACATCTACTCAAGAGCTCACACTCTTGAAATAGTTCAACAAAAATCACAAATTTGTAAAAGTATATTGATTTGATCAATCGTATATTACCTGTAATGCTTCAGAAGCTCTCTGACATTAATAATTACTGTTGAATAATCACTTGACTAATCACAGTATTATTTATTTCTCACAAATATCAACTGCTATGTCGTTTAAAATTGCACTTGAAGTGGATTTGCCTGTATATTCATTATAATAATTATAATTGGTTACGTTGGTGAAGTGGAACAACCCTACTTGGGTCTCCCCACTATTAAAAGCCATAAGCTAAATAAAAAATAAAATATTATATTCATAGTATTGAGTGTTGGGGAGGAACTTATATATCTTCGTTAAGACCATTAATTACGACCCAAAAATCTGTAGTTCGTCTGATAACATTCAAAGAACAGAGAGAACCCTCTCTACCTCGTCTTTTCAGGCAACTGAAGATATATTATTGCCTTTGAGATATTAGTATGTGCATAAAGTGTTGAAATATAGTGAATAAATAATAATATTTTTCATTCGAAGTGGTTTTATGAATAATATTGATGATGTTAGGAGAGCTTCAAGAAATAGATCTGATAAATTCATTCTTAGGCAAAGAAAAATAGAGTTCAAAAAGTTTTCACTCATTTCTTGGGCCCAAATTCTTCAATTTATTGCCAGCTGAGATAAGAAAAATCAGAACATTGTGTTGTTTTATAAAAGAGATTTCTTTCTCAATTGTGATGACGTTAAGACATTATTTAATGGCCTAGTTTAAGTCAATAATTTATCATGTTTTTTTAAGTTATTGTCATTTACCTACCTTTGGAAGTTTACATTTTATAGTTCTATTTTAGTAGAAGGATAAACTTTTTGTAAATTTCTTATGGGTTTATCTTTGAAATGTTAATAAACTGCAGTGCACAGCGCCTATAGGTGGCTCTCTCTGTTTTTATTTAAATGTTTTCTGATTGACCCAAATCAGGTTTTCAACCTCAGGGCAACCTAATTTTTTCGCAATATTTTACACAAATAAATTTGTGTTTTTATATGTAATATAAAAAAAGATACTAATAACATTAAAACAAGAATTAGAACACAGTAGATAACAAGTCTAACAAACCTACTACTACTAGGTACTTCTAGTTGTTGTGGATCCATCCTTTTCTCACTTGATCAAAATATAGACACTAAATTCACTTAGAAAGTAAGATTGTACTCACAAATTATGTGTTGATGTACATTTCGCGGTGCTGTGCCGCATCGTCGGAACACGTGTACAGGTGAACTCACCTGTAGCATCTCAAGAACTCACTAAATGTACATCAACACATAATTTGTGAGTACAATCTTACTTTCTAAGTGAATCTATGACAACGTCCCATATCTCTATAGCCAGGTGTTGACTCACTGATTGATAGAAAAGATTTTGTACTTGCCGACATCGTAGGGGGTGTCAGTATACATCGTTGGAGAGAGGAAAGCGAGAAACTAACCAGAAAAATCTGAAAAGTTGAAAAAGTCCCCCCCTAAGGGGGGTTATGCCCCCCCAAAATTTCTCAACTTTTTAGTTTGACTATTGACGGTGCTGGCGGTTGGATTTTCGGGTCCAGCTTGCAAAAGTAGCTCGATTTAAGAAATAAAATTTCTACCGGGTCAGCAGGGGGGGTCGTAGGGGGTCATTTTTAGATTTTTCAGTTTTTCGACAAAATTTGCCAAATTTTCAAGTGCCATTTATGAATGGATGTTGATATTTTAGTGCGGTTTTCGGGTGCGGGATTGTGTCGATGGCCGCCAGAGACCCGATTGTCATGATTCGCGACCCTCTTGAAAACCCAGGGGGGGCCCTGGGGGGGTAGGTCGAATTTGGCCTAATTTGGCCACTCATGAAATGGCCTGTATCTTTTTTTTTTGGCACCCGGAAAATGTCGACTGGTAGACCATTGAATTCAGCTCAAAAAGTTGGTATAGGAAAGTCTGATCCTCTGGATACAGGCTTCCGGTTTTTAGAACCCCTATCTTTCAAAATAAAGGGAAAAACCGGCTATTTATGTTTTTCCGTTTTCTTGCTCTGGTGTGTTTATTTTTCAACAAAAGTGTATGCTCTTGTATATTATCGTAATCAGCTCGACAAGGCGGAAGCAGCCATGTGTGATTTGATGGGATTGGGCGAAAAAAATTGATTTACATTTTTTTGCAACTTTTAGATTGAGTATTTTCGGGTGAGTTTTTGGTTTAGATATGTCATGTGGCACATCATAGAGCTTGGAATGACGACGAGAACCTGAAATGATGGTTCATTTCATGATTTGAGGTAGAAAATTATACTCATATTTGTTAAGGATCTTTTCCCTATACAAAACGTATGGGAAACATGTAATATGTTACTGTGTGCTGTTGATCTCTGTACAAGGGTGGTTAAATCGTGCTTAACACGGCAGATAAAGTTGAGCAAATGAACAAAATTATCTGAAAAGTTGAAAAAGTCCCCCCCAAAAGGGGGTTATGCCCCCCTGAAATTTTCCAACTTTTTTATTTGACAATTTAGAGCAAAAGTGCAAGAGACCTTTCTTGTTCAACTCGCCGAGATAGCACGATTTCAATAATGAAATTCCAACCGGGTCAAAAGGGGGCCCTGTGGGGGCATTTTTATATTTTTGGCTTTTCTGCCAATGTTTGCAAATAGGGGCATTTTGGATTGGTTGTTGATATTTTAGTGCGGTTTTCGGGTGTGGGATTGTGTCGCTGGCTGCCAGAGACCAGATTGTCATGATTTTCGACCCTCTTGAAAATCCAGGGGGGGCCGGTGGGTGGGGGGGGGAGTTCTAATTTGGCCAAGTTTGTCCACTCATGAAATGGTCTGTATCTTTTTTTGGCACATGGAAAATGTCGACAACTGCACAGCACCACCACCCCCCTCTCAACAATATTGCAAGGGCGGAGCCCTTGCATCCCAGGAATCACAGCACCACCTCCCCCCTCCCAACAATATTGCAAGGACGGAGCCTTTGCCTTCCAGGATGCACAGCACCACCTCCCCCCTCAACAATATTGCAAGGGCGGAGCCCTTGCCTCCCAGGATGCACAGCACTACCTCCCCCCTCTCAACAATATTGCAAGGGCAGAGCCATTGCCTCCCAGGATGCACAGCACCACCTCACCCCACCCAACAATATTGCAAGGGCAGAGCCCTTGCCTTCAAGGATGCACAGCACCACCTTCCCCCTCAACAATATTGCAAGGGCGGAGCCCTTGCCTTCCAGGATGCACAGCACCACCTCCCCCCTCTCAACAATATGGCAATAGCAGACCTTGCCTCCCAGGATGCACAGCACCACCTCCCCCACCCAACAATATTGCAAGGGCGGAGCCCTTGCCTCCCAGGATGCATAGCACCACCTCACCCCTCTCAACAATATTGCAAGGGCGGAGCTCTTGCCTTCCAGGATGCACAGCACCACCTCCCCCCCCTCAACAATATTGCAATAGCAGACCTTGCCTCCCAGGATGCACAGCACCACCTCCCCCCTCCCAACAATATTGCAAGGGCGGAGCCCTTGCCCCCCAGGATGCACAGCACCACCTCACCCCACCCAACAATATTGCAAGGGCCTCCCATGAGCCCTTGCCTCCCATGATGCACAGCGCCACCCCCTCCTCAACCATATTGCAAGGACAGAGCCATTGCCTCCCCAGGATGCACAGCATTCACCACCTCTCCCCTCCCCAACAATATTGCAATTGCAGATCTTGCCTCCCAGGATGCACAGCACCTCCTCCCCCCTCCCAACAATATTGCAAGGGCGGAGCTCTTGCCTTCCAGGATGCACAGCACCACCTCCCCCCTCTCAACAATATGGCAATAGCAGACCTTGCCTCCCAGGATGCACAGCACCACCTCCCCCCCCCAACAATATTGCAAGGGCGGAGCCCTTGCCTCCCAGGATGCACAGCACCACCTCCCCCCTCTCAACAATATTGCAAGGGCGGAGCTCTTGCCTTCCAGGATGCACAGCACCACCTCCCCCTCTCAACAATATTGCAAGGGCGGAGCCCTTGCCTCCCAGGATGCACAGCACCACCTCCCCCCTCTCAACAATATTGCAATAGCAGACCTTGCCTCCCAGGATGCATAGCACCACCTCCCCCCTCCCCAACAATATTGCAAGGGCGGAGCCCTTGCCCCCCAGGATGCACAGCACCACCTCACCCCACCCAACAATATTGCAAGGGTGGAGCCCTTGCCTCCCATGATGCACAGCGCCACCCCCTCCTCAACCATATTGCAAGGACAGAGCCATTGCCTCCCCAGGATGCACAGCATGCACCACCTCTCCCCTCCCCAACAATATTGCAATTGCAGATCTTGCCTCCCAGGATGCAGAGCACCACCTCCCCCCTCCCAACAATATTGCAAGGGCGGAGCCCTTGCCTTCCAGGATGCACAGCACCACCTCACCCCACCCAACAATATTGCAAGGGCGGAGCCCTTCCCACCCATGATGCACAGCGCCACCCCCTCCTCAACCATATTGCAATTGCAGATCTTGCCTCCCAGGATGCACAGCACCACCTCCCCCCTCCCAACAATATTGCAAGGGCGGAGCCATTGCCTCCCAGGATGCACAGCGCAACCCCCCTCCCCAACAATATTGCAATGTGTTCATTTAATGAAATTAAGTGTTCAATCAATGTTGGCTTTCATGTTCAGCTTGCACAAGTTTTTAGATTCAATGAAAAATGGCTTTTGGACTCACAGGGTGGCACTGTAGATGAGGTGCATATTTTAATTTCTGCCAAATTTTTGTAGGCTATTTTGGAATGTAAATTGATATTATTGAGTGTGGGATTGTGTTGCTGCACTTCATAGTCCCCATTATCATGCATTCTGATCCTTGTGGAAATCCAGGGTGGCACAGGTGGTTAATAATCATTTTCCTCACAAATATCGATGGGGAAGTGAAGATATTGAGACCATGAAGTGTTTTTTACACCATTTGCTAGCTAAGTCCTCTAGGAGGGAGCAGTAAAGGGGTACGATTTGTAAAGCAAATTTGTAAATTCAGTTTTTCCACTGAATCATTAAAGCAACTAACCAGTTAAACAAGGGGCACAACCAAAAACATAACTTACTAACCAAGAGGGTATCAAAAGGGGGTGCAGGGGGCATAGCCCCCTGCCGAGCGAAAGCGAGTTTAGTGTCTATATTTAGGTACTTCTACTTTGATATCCTTTGATAAAGATTTATCAAAAGGATCTGTTCTACTGATTGTTGTTGCTGTGATATGCCTGTTGCTGTGATATTCTCTATTTCCAGAAAATACTCTTTGCTTGTTCTTTTATTGGTTGATGAATGAAATTATTTGTACTTGAATTTCAGTTTGAGCCGCCGAAAATCTGGGGCCGCACCCCGCTGCACCAATGTGTCCGCATCAATCACGTGCCCTGCGTCCAGCTGCTTCTCGATAAGAAGGCTACCGTCAACACGTTGGACTCCGACGAATGCAGTCCTTTGCAATTGGCTGGCATCCGACTGCCCATCAACATCAGGATTCAATTGCAGAGGTATGGGTCGCAAAATTCTTTAGACAAAATAATCAAAATCAAATAATTCTTTATTTTGGGAAAACAATATTACAAGAGTAATAGAAATAAACATTGAAGACTTATTATAGAAACATTACAAATAACAGAAAATAGTAGAACAAAATAATTCACTTTCTTCTATGAAATAATAACTTATATATTCCAAAATAAGATACTGCATGCTAAATAACATTTTTGAATATGTTTGCAAGCAGGGGCCTGTTGAATGAGAAAATACAAGCTAGTAATACTAGTTGTCACTATGGTAACTTGCCATCTGACAACTAGTATTACTAGATTGTATTTTCTCATGCAATAGGCCCCAGGAGGACAAATTTAATGTATAAATGTTATATTCTTCTTTATATAAAATAGGCGAACCAGAACATGCTTCTTTGTGAACATGTTTCATGAAGAATAGTTCATATCAGAAATATAATATAGGAAATCACAAAAAATAACAATAAAAAGAAAGCTACTGAGAATTAAAAAATGAATGTTAATGCTTTTATTAAATGTGAAGTATATTAGTATATCACATCTAGTCAATGTGATTTGAATATTGTAGTAAATAGGCTATTATATAAATTACATTATATAAATAAATTATATAAATAGGTTAGCTATAAATTACAGTTGATTTTAATTGTAGACATAAAATTTCTTAAACTTCAAAGTACTATTCGTTCGATCTTTCTAGTTTGTCTTTATATCATTCAAAATGTTGAATAATATTGTATACACTTATAATTTATTAAAAATTCTAAAGAGTCACTATCGATATTGTAGAACTGTTTCACGATGATTGAATTGAACACAAGGATTTTGTTAATCTATGGCCACGAAACCATGGTTCTTGTATCACAAATAAATAGTAGAATTGACAAAATCCTTCTGTTTTCATTTTATTTATTATTTTTTATAACATTTCCTATTACTGTACTTATTTATTCCTTTTACTTCCTTATTTTACTTACAGTTTCTTATTCATAATGAAAACACTGGAATGTAGTCAAAAAATATCACTGTACTTGTTAGAATTTACAAACATGTTTCGACATCATTGTGCCATCTTCAGTGTTTTCATTATGTATTATAAATATCACAACATCTCACCAGACACTGTGTCAGAAGTTTCTTATTCATTGCATTGTCTTTTAAATAATTTTTTCTCAATTGTTCACCCAGATACGAAGCCATAGTCGACCTACTAGTGAAAAGTGGTGCTGACGTCAACATTCTAGCCAAAGGAGATGCGCTGCCTCCTCTATTTCAGTCGGTTAAACTCGGCTCAGTGGGAGCCACTTCGCTGCTGCTGAATGCGGGAGCCAAAGCATCCGCCATACACGAGAAAAGCGGCAAAAATATTCTGCATATGGCGGCTGAATCGGGGAAACCCAACGTTATTCAACAACTCCTCAATTATCAAAGCGATATGAGAGGTTTTGTCAATATGGCTGACCGGGTAAGAGAAGCCTACCCACTGTGATGTATAGCAGGATTCTTTTAAACTGTCAGAAAACAGCTGATTTAACGTCAGTGAACTAGCGTACATCAATCAGCTGTTTTCTGACGATTTAAAAGAATACTGCTATAACAACATAATACTTCACTCTTCAATTTTGCTTTCCATGACGAACTGCATTCTAATGAACACCTTTTGAACTTGTTTTTCACACGACTTTGCAGTCTAATTTTCATAAGTAAAAAAGATTTATCACTTACAACTCTGAGTGTTGAAGATGGATGAATATCCGAAAGCGCTCCACTCAAGTAAGCGATAAATCTTTATTACTTATAACCCCGGTCGTACACCGGAGCAATAAGCAATAGGCAACTAGCAACATATGGATCATATGATTGTCTACTCTATACGAACCAATAGTTCAATGCACACTGAAACAGCTACTTTAGGTGTGCATTGGACTATTTGTTTCTATAGAGTAGACAATCATATGATCCAAATGTTGCTAATTGCCTAAAGTTAAAAACTGTAAAGTCGTGTGAAAAAAGTTCATGATATTTTACTTGTCATGAATTATGACTGATGTCATTATTTTTGTTATTTTTCCTCCATAATGGGAAATAGAATCAAATCATAATCAAATATATTTTATTTTTGTCACAATACATCATATTGGCTTTCACACTTGCAACTCTTGATGTGAACTGCCTCTCTAAAAAGGAATATCCTAGTGAGGATCCCTGTACTGAACAAAGCAAATTCTCTAAAAAATAAATTAGTAGCTTATAATTTATATTGAATATTACATTACTAGTAATATTAAATAAGGTAATACTATTACTATTATAAAGTAAAAGTTTGGTGAAGTAAAGGTTCGAATACAGTTTTGGGGGAACGGATTTTGACAATAAAAACGGCCACTCCCGTCTTTTGGAGGAGAAGAAAAGCCGTCGGTCCCGACTGCCTTAAAACAGTCGTCATCTCTCACAATCAACCCTCTCATCATTACTCACGCACAAGCCCAGAGCTCATGTGGGCATCACCCTAAAAAAAATTGTATACAATTGAAAAATCCATATGATTTCATTAAAGAATAATTCATGATTTTATCGATTCGATAATGTACTTGCAAGCATCAGTAAAATTTTTATTGTTACAGGTAAATTGAAAATTAAGTCATCATAACATAAAAGCATGCTCCGAGGAAATATCTGCCAATGATTGTCTATGATTCCATTCTGCAGAAAATATTTAATTATAATCTCCTGAATTATTTTCAGAATGGTAATACACCTTTACACCAAGGAGCCTATCTGGGTGATAAGGATTGCTTGAAAATCCTTATCAACAATGGAGGAGATCTGGCTGCAGAAAATGAAGACGGTCTTTCTGTTATTTATACAATTTACCAGCACATCACACGGCCAAGGGACTTCCTTATTGAACTGTTGGACTCGAAAATCATTTGCAATGAAGATAAAAAGAAGAATGGCCCTTGTGAGGTATGCGATCGTGTGAGTTTCAATTGCTTTATTTACAATAACTTTTCATTTACTTATTGGCCATGACAGCTCTGTTGTATTTTAATTATTGATGTTGTACGGTAGTATTTCTTCTCAATGAATAAAAAGGAATTTGTTGTACCGTAAAATGGGGCGAAGTTGATCAAAATTTACGGTTTTTTTGTGATAAATTTGCTTTAGAAGCCCCAATAAGATTCTAAAAAAAAAATAGGATTGATTCTACTATTGTATCATTCTTGTCCTTATTATTACAGTTTGAACATAATTTTTAACATTTTAAACAATCCTTATTTTTTTGGTTGAAGACTAATCTACTTCACCCCATATAGTGGGGCGGAGTTGATCAGCCATAAAATACAGTGTAAAATCGACTTTACCCCACACATGAGGTGATTTCGATCAATTATTATCAATCATAAATTTCATTTTTCTTTGGAATTTTTTCCAGCATCCATAGGGGGATTAATTGTAATTTTAGTGAATAAAATTCAAAGAGAATTATATCCTTCATAGATATATAGTTTTTCCTAGTTTTAATAGTGTTCATTGTAAGGGAGAAAGGCAGTTTATTTGAAAAAGACAGCTGTGATCAACTTCACCCATACTGATCGACTTGGCCCGGGTTATCGGTACACTTCCAATATCTATTTTCTATTATCAATATTACTTAGTACTTCTGTTACAAATTTGTATAATTCTCTATCAAAATTTATTTCACACGCAGAAAACAAGCAGAAAAATTGCTCTTTGAAGGGGAATTCCATTTATACGATTATTTTTGTAAAAATTGTATAAATATTTCTGCTTTTTGTTACTATAGTATATGATACTATAAATTCATATTGTTTCAACCTATTCTCCTCTTTACATTTTTGCAACTTTTTCCTGCTTAAAATAGATTTATCAAAATTTCTCAGTAAAGGTAAATTTTCGCTTCTGCGGCTGAGCAGTAGACTCCGGCTACCGTTAGTCAAAATAGCAACTAATTTAAACTTGAAATGAAAATATAGCCTACAAGAATAACCAACCGAAAATAGGAACCATTCACTATGAATATTGTTAATTCACTAAATTCATCAACATTCAGTATTTTATATACGAGTAGGAATAATTTTATGTTTGAAAAAGTTGCTATTTAGACTAAAGGTAGCCGGAGTCTGCCGCTGCTCTCAGCCGCAGAAGCGAAAACCTACCTTAAGTTTATTGTATTAAATTTTATATCATATATATATTTATTATTTAGCGTATGGCTTTTGTCGGTGGGGAGACCCGAAGGTTGTTCCACCTCGCCGTGTTTAACCTAATTTCACTTAGGTTGTAGTTTTATCCACTTTTCAGAATGATTTCGAATTTTGAAAGAATTTCTTTTTGATACATAAAAGTCCAAAAGTTCATAAACCACAAGCACAACACAAGAACACGAAAGATACAAGAAAATTTGAATTTTGAACTAAAAATTTAGAGCCCGAAATTTATGTTATTTACAAATTTTGTCATGGCAACCGAACATATATATATAATTATATAGTTGTCATACTTTGCGGTGTGTGTGAAACATTGGGAGAAATAGATATTGATTCTGATTAATAAATAATTCTTATTTCAGAAATAATATCTGAATCTGAATCTGAATCAGAAATAATAGATGATTCTGATTTGCTATTTCATTTGATTTTCCAGGTAGAACTGGACTTTCAAATTCTCGCCCCCCTGAATAACAACCGCCAAATGTCGGTCGTATCTTTGCTGACCTGTGAACAAAAGTTGATTCAGCATCCGCTGATCGAGGCATTCATTCATGTCAAGTGGAAGAGGATGCGCTGGCTCTTCTTCTTCATTTTCAGTCTGCACGTCTGCTTTGTTATCTCTCTATCAGTCTTTAGCCTGCTATTGGTCAACCCGGGATGGACTCATGATGTGAAGGTACCTATCAAATCGCGTTTGCATCAAAGTTTAGGAAACAATTTTTAAAACGTTTGTTCAATTACAATTGTATCAGAAAATTATTTAAAATTTGGGTTTGAAATAATGTTGCAAACAACATTATAGCCTAAACATTGGACTTAATAAAAAAATCCTTTTTTTAAATGCTAGTGTCTTTTCCAAGTGAAAACAGACTTACACCATGTTCCCTATCAAGGGATAATGGTTATGTTGGGTTGTTGGCGAAGTGGAACAACCCCACTCGGTTCTCCCCACCATTTACCTTATGCTAAATAGATAAATTTGTTTATGATAAACCTAACGCATGTAAGGCTTTTGAAGTTGCGTAAATAATTTATTAATTCGTACCAAAGCATTTGGAAAATAATTTTTAAAACTTTTGTTGCCTACAATGGTATCAAACAAAATTATGAACATATTATTTGTTCACAATTATAGTAGACATTTAACATAATAACTAAAAAAGTTTTAATATCACTTACATTTTGTGTTAAGAACATAAACGCAAGATGTGAGTAGCTTCTAATAGGTACTTTCACTTTCGTTATATAAAATGTATAAAGTAAGTTATTTGATCAAGTGAAAAAATAAGATGAATTCAAAGGTGTTTTTAATGTATAATTGAACTCATATTTAATATAATTATTATGGAACTTATATTTTTCATTAACATGTTTTTTTTGGACTAGCACAAGTTTTATGTATTTTTTGCAGAAATGAATATGTTTATTATCATTTTATAATTGTTTATTTTCAAACTGTTCCTGTTATGAGTGTTTTTCTCGATTTTCTTCTCTTCTAGCTATGTAATGTCCTCAACTTACCGTACTGTTTCTTTTGAACTATTCCTGTTATAACTATTTTTTTGTTTGAACTGTCTCTTTTCTTGTTCCTGTTTCTTTTCGAATTGTTTTTCTTTTCAAGCTTATGTTTCCTTCATCCTCATGTAAACGTACCTTTACTATTTTTGAAACCTTTATTCACAAAATGTTTTACTTGTTTTCAGAATCTAGGCGCAACAATCCGCTGCACAACGCGTATAGTTCTGGTATTGTCAGCTTTTCTTTTACTTTTACACTCATTCCTACAACTGTTGCTGATGGGTCTTTTACGCTACCACCTGACTGAGCCCTGGGTGAACTTTATCTGCTCGCTGTACGGTATGTTCATGGCTTACTGCATTGATCACAGCAGCGTTTATCGAAGCAACAAAATGGCGATTTTGACGCACATTGCGTCCATTGTGATAGTGACCGCGTGGGGATGCCTCATGTTTCAGCTTGGACGGTTTCCGTGTTGGGGAAACTATGGCCTCATGTTCACTGCTGTTCTTAATAATGTGTTGAAGGTGGGTGGTTTAAAGAGAAATACAATTATTATATATTATTTATTTCAATACAAAATATAGGCTTAAAATCATACAAAAATATGCAGTTTTACAAGATTATTGTGATGAGTACTATTCTGGGTAAACTCTCATGTTGACTGTTGTTCTCAATAATGTGTTGAAAGTGGGTGAAATAATAGGCTTAGCTGCTGTTTACTCTGTAGACAAAAGATACAAACTTTCTTTTAAGTAATTACAAGTAGCCTATATAGATATATTCTATTTTCATTCTCATAATAATCAAATCATAAGCAATTGATTCTTGTTTTCTTCTATGTGTGACAAGTTTTTGTTTCACTCGCCGTACAGCAAATGGACACATTGAGCCTTCAATAGTGTTTTAATACTTTGAAATTTCCTCTTCTTAATAGTATTAAGATTGTTCATTCTGGATCTGGATATGCTTTGATAAATACAATTTTTTCAATTGATACATCATTTGTAGGAATTGATAGGAAGATAAATAATTGCGTATCTTTGTTTTTCGAGAGAATCTTTTCCTCGAACGAGAAAATAATCGATCTCCTTATTTCCAACACATTTTGAATACAACTATTTGGCCTCTCCTTTCCAAAATATCCTATATCCTGGTTTTATTCCACTGTTGCCAAATAATACTTCACATCTTATTCCAGAATCTGATAATATAAAACATTCTTATAGTTTTTGTCGGTTTTTTTCTAGGTAATGTCAACTGGAGTCTGCCTCTTCATAGGATTCGTTCTCTGCTTTTGGATCCAGTTCCCTTCCAAGTTCAAAGGCGTCTGGAATCCGTTCATTCGAATGGTAATCATGATGACCGGTGAACTGAACGACGAGTTCTTTTTCACATACGACTCATCATCTGAACTGCAGTGCAGTCGGCTGGTGTTCGTTATTTTTATACTGCTAGCATCGATTGTTCTCACTAATCTGATGCTTGGTCTAGCCGTCAATGATGTTCAGGTAATTTTAAACATTGGTTTTTTGTGTAGTAGTAAATGTGATGTTGTGGTTTCAATCCATACCAAAAATTTTAATTTGTGGTTTTAACAACTTCCAGCAGGCCCCGATTTAAGGCAGCTAGCGCTCGGGGCACACAATGTTTGGGAGCCCTCTCACAACCCACCTCTCACAACCACAAATCCGTTAAATCTCTGTTGTTTTTTTTTTTTTTAAATAAAATTAAAATAAAAATAAAATATTTTGATGCCTTGTTTTGCTTGAGGCATGAAGGGTTTAAACTTCTAAGAAATATTTTTATATTCTACCTGGCATTATTAATATATAGTAAATGTTAAATGTACATAATGTAGTTGTGGTGTGAGTTGTAGTTTGTCCTGTCGGCGCCCTTCAGAAACTGGCGCTCTGGGAAAATGCCCAGTCTGCCCATATGTAAATCTGGGCCTACCATTTCCAGTTTTTTTATTCAGTTGAAAATTGGTTTCAAGTTTTAATATTTAATTTTGGAATTTTCATTCAATCGAGTATCATGAGCTTTTATCAAATTATATAAATCTTGAAGAGGAGAGTCTATGCGAAGCAATGACGGAAGGATGAGTGAATAAGACTTGCTGGCTTCATAAATTCATTTATCATGGAGATGGAGAAACAACTGTATAATAAATGCATTTATTATGAAGAAGGAGAAACCTTTATAAATATACAATAAATATAATAAATACAATACAATACAACACAATGAATATAATAAATACATTTATCACAGGAGAAGGAGAAACAGCTATATAATAAATTTATTAATCATGTAGAAGGAGAATTAACTATATATTTTGCTTTTTAGACAGAAGTGAGTTGACATTTTTTTCATTATGATTTGCAGTTGAAATATAATCAAAAACTGCAAATTGGTTCTAGGTTTATTATTACAGAATATTCCACACATTGAGAGGTAGTGGCAATGGAATGTGATTAAACAGATTCAATAATTAATATTATTCAATCAGAAATCGATTATAATTTTCTATTCTTGAAGTTTTATTGCAAGGATTTTCCAAGTCACGTGTTTGTGTTACAATAATAAATATTAACTCACCATTACTGAAGAACTCAATTTGAATTCCCTGCTAACTTTCAAGTTCAGAAATCAAACTTATTTCAATTTTTTAATTCATTAACACTATTGAATTCATAAAATACTCTTTCAATGATTTCAAAAATCCAGAGAATCTCCTAAAGCTAAAAACGCTACCAGAACAGAGAATTACACAGATTTTTGAAAACTGTTGAAGTAGGTAGGTGAAAATAAAAATTTTAGAAATACAAATTGTAGAAATATAAGTTGGTATTTCTACTCTAAAATTTTTCAAAAATCAGTGTAATTCTCTGTTCTGGTAGCCTAGCACACATATTTCAGATACTGTATACCATTTCTATTAAACTCACACAACAAAGAACAAATTGAAGTTTTGTGCAATGATTTTCCATTCACGTGTTTGTGTTGCAATTCATGAATATTAACTCACCATTACTGAAGAACTCAATTTGAATTCCCTGTTAACTTTCAAGTTCATAAATCAAATTCATTTCAAATGATCAGAATGAATTGATTTGAAATTGTAACTAATCTTCATAATCACTTTCACAAGGTATAGCCTACTACAAAAAGAGCATTACACCAAAAGTACTGTGTTTCTCACTTCAAAAGACAAATACCACAGTTACTTTTTCATGTTATCTGTAAAATTGTTTTGGAATTCCAGGCACTGCAGTTAGAAGGCCACGCAATACATTTGAAGAAACAGACCGAGTTCATTGTGCATTTGGAGCGACTGACCACACACTGGGTGTTGCATAGTCGCTTTTTTCCTTCCATAATTCGCGAAATGCTCAATTCAAAGCACCATGTTCCCACCAAACTGTTCGTGAAGGACATAGGATCTGGTCACAGTGAGCTGCCTGATAGAATTATGGATGAGATAGTACCCATCGCAAGGGCCAAAAGACATAACAAAGCGGCTGATAAACCTGTCAGGTAAACTGAATGTTGTTTAGTTTTCTAGTGTATTAATAAGGGATTTACACTTGAATCAGAGATATTTTAGAATTTCTCCACATTAGGTAGAAGAATGAGAACAATGTTGTCTATTCCACTATGAATATATTTGAAAACATATACTATTGAGTTTCGATGCTCATGGCATCATCTTCAGTGTTTAGACTCGCAACACTGAAGATGATGCCATATGAACATCAAAACTCAAGTACGGTATTTTTTCAAATATATTCATAGTGAAGTAGACAACATTGTTCTCATTCTTTTACCTGTTTTCATTTCATTATTTCTTTATTCATCAAACTGTACAATAACTTACATACAATGAATAGTGTCAAGATTAGTAGTTTAATCACTAACAATATTGTTCATACTTGAAAGTAGCCTAGTTCATAGCTTCAGTCAACATCATTAAATATTATAACATTCTATCTTTTATTAGATAGAATTTGAATTCAGTACAATACAAAATCCACATTTAACATGCAATACCTACCATTCAACTAATAGAAGCTGGCCTTATTTATTTAGAAAAGTATTCTTCGATATTATAAAGAGCTCTTTCTGTTAAATATTTCTTTAATTCTGATTTGAATTTATTGGAATTCGGTTCTTGTTGGTAAATATCAATAAGGTCGTTATTAATAAGTTAGTTATTGATATGGATATGCTTATGTTGTACTGTATTTATTTATTCGCCCATCTATTTTATTTCGCCATAAAATGCAATCACAAATTATAAAGGAAAAAGTAAAATAAATTACATAAATAATAAATCAGGCATAAATGTGTCTAAATATAAACTGAAAATATAAATACAAATCCTAGAATAGTATCATTAGTTTCTCTTACTGTATTGTACAGTAATAATCACAGAAATCATTGAAAAATAATTCTCCTTGTTGTCTAAATCTGTAGATATTTATATCCTGGGGGATTTTTCTTTGATATTTTTTGTAATATTTTTATTACTCTAGTATTTGAATTGGTGGCTCTTTCCCACGGTTACATTACGGTATTTTATTCGATTAAATTTATAAAATTAACCCTTGCATCAGAGATATTGTGGAACTTCTCCATAGTAGGTAAGAAAAAAAAACAATTTTGTCTATTCCACATTAATATATTTAAAAAACAAACTCAAGTTTCAATGCTCATGGCATCATCTTCAGTGTGGTTTGAGCATCAATGAGGCTCAATTTAATTGAGTTTAATTGAAACTTGAGTTTGTTTTTTAAATAATTATATTAATGTGGCTTTAAAATATTTTAAAATATTAAAATTTTGTCTTTAAAATATTAAAGACAAAATATTGTTCTTACATTCTTACCTCAATTCAATTTTATTACCATTTATAAACATTTCACCACAAGGTACATAATTTTTTAATATTATGCACTTGGAAAAGAATTAATATGAATAATTAGAATAATTCTAGAAAAAAATAAATGAATAAAACACTTAAAATTTGTAGATCTTAATTAGATTAATTACATTGCTAGCATAGACAAATAAGTGTCTGATCGCTAATTGAGATTCAAAAGATTGAAAAGGTAGACAGGATACAATAAGAAATGTAAGAAAGTGAGTAATCATAAGGGGTTTCCTTTATTCTAAGGTACACCTTGGAATCTTCAGTTATTGTATTTTTCTTCTTTTCAGTTAAATTTAATTTAAATCTTTGTTTTTTTTTCAAATAATATTTTGTTGTTTATTTTGTTGTAAGCACAACTCGCAATCCGCGCTCAGATTTTTTCTTTGCGGATTGCTAATTTTTCCAAATTGAAAATGTATTGAAATTTTTCTGTGTTGTACTACTGAATGGAAAATAAATTTGAATTTGACTTTATCCTCATCTTGTTTCAGAGACCAAAGCAGTTCACTATTGGTCACCGACGACTCTTTCGACTTGCCTTCAATTTCTACAGAACTGACCGATGTAACAGACAATAAACCGCCCAAGACTTGTTACGGGACCAATCTACATTTGGACGAAATGGGAACTGGTCAGGACAGCAGCAATGAAATGCTACAATTGTTGAGAGAAATCAAACAGTTGCTGTTGATAAGAGATCACGATAACTTGTCACAAAGAAGTAATACACTCACCACAAACGATGATCA
Source organism: Laodelphax striatellus (assembly GCA_017141395.1). Taxonomy (NCBI): domain Eukaryota; kingdom Metazoa; phylum Arthropoda; class Insecta; order Hemiptera; family Delphacidae; genus Laodelphax; species Laodelphax striatellus. The sequence continues at coordinate 12,728,575 of CM029541.1, read as the reverse complement.
ACCCAATGTGGGCGCTTTTCTCAGGCGATTGAGTCAAGTGAAGCGGTCCAGATAAGTGGGAAAATTTTGGATAAGTGGAAAGTAAAAATTGGTAACAGGAGATTTGGTAATTTACAAATTGATTGTATGGTGTTTATCTATTAGAAAAACTGACACTTTTAGCAACAATTTGGGGACAAGGAATTATTTGTAGCAATAATCTGAGTGCAATGAATATTATTAGACGTCACAATAATTAATCATCTGCTTTTAGAAGCAGTTTAGTGTAAGTACTTTTAGTGAAGTAGTGTGAATCAAAGCATATAGTGTTAGTGTATGAGTAATAGCATTTATGTATGTAGTTGTGTAGTGTAATAGCAGTGAGTGTATGTAACTTTATGAGTTCACTAATTAGCCTATAAACATAATAATAATAATAATACTGTAATAAGTGAATGATACATCCAAAGAAAGCGCTAATATAAAGAGTTCTAAGAAAGCTACATGAACAGTTCTTTGGAGTTGAAGAATTTGGTTTCGTTGTCGTGCTGGTGTCTAATCGCAAGATTAGATAAGAGACTTGCACTTGTTACTCCCATTGTAAGGGTGACCACTTCAGTTTAAGGCTTTTTCCGCTGAATGTCATTCATTCATGGAGAATCAAAATCGGTTCCTGGTGGTTTGGAACCCATATTAAGCAGTAGGTTGCAGGTTCACTCATCTCTCATCATCATCCTCCCCATTACCCACGCACAAGCTAAGAGCTAATGTGGGCATCATCACAGAAAGACTGTTACTTTACTGAGAGTGTCTTGTTGATGAGTAATTAAGTAGCGAGGTCGCTAATCACAGTTTTTTTTTAAAATACAATTTGGAAATTATTTTTGTAATGAGAATTTGTATGAGTGCAATGAATTATTATACGTTTAATTATTAACAATAATATCAATCAACTTCTATTGAAAACATATCATATAATATTAATGAAACGCTAATCCAAAGAAAGCTATTCAAAAAGTTCCAAGATGGCTATTTTCAGAGTTGAAAGAAAGCTATATAAAAAGGTCGTCTTGGAAGGATTTGGAGTGAGTAGAGAATTTTACTGGTTTCATTATTGAATGCTATTCTACTGAGAGTGTTTTGTTGATGAGTGATTAAGTCGCCTGACCTTTAATCACAGTTATTTGTAAAGACATTTGGGAATCATTTGTAGAAAGATTTTGAGTGAAATGAGTATTGTGTTAGACATCACAATAGTTAATCAACTGCTATCAAATACATAATAATTGGTGAAACGAAAATCCAAAGAAAGCTTTAAAAAGAGATCGCAGAAAGCTGCGGTATATAAAGAGCTCTTTGGAGTGTGACAATGTTTCTGATTTTATAATTTTGAATGCTACTGTACAGAGGGTCTTGTTTTGCATTGGTGTACATTGATTATAACGATATCGTTGTTCATCATTATAATAAAATTATTTTACTCTTACCTTTATAAGCCATACTATTCAACTTGTGTGTCGAACTCTACAGCATTCTCGTTATCAGACATGAAGATAACTTCCTTGAATGGTATAGATGATGATATAGATTCCTTCTAATGTACTTCTTTATGAAAATTTTACTCTTTCATTCTACACTTGCTGCAAAAGTAAATAGAGCACTTTTATAGAGCAATCTGAACAACTGTTGATGAGTAGATTGGTTTAGCAGAAATTAATCTACAATAATGCTGGGTTGGAGAGATGAGCTGTTTAATGTCCTAATGGCTGTTTAAAGTTAAGCTGTTGGACTTGCCTATGCCTACATTCTCTTAGTGAGTATATATCAATTTATTTATTCATAAAAAACAAGTACCGTAGTTGTATTTTTCTGTATACTAGTAATGCGTTTGTTCTACGAGAGGGCCTCTATATATGTGTTTCAAGATGGAAAAGTATCCAACAGGTGATATAGGCCTTTCAGTTGTCCGTAAGTTAATGGCATTTTTTGTATTGTGTAATATAGAATGTATTCAATCATTGTAGTCTTGATCCTGTAGCAATTTTGGAGAAAAAATTGAACAAGGTATTACAATACATGACGGTAAGTGCTCGCTTACAATATATTGTGGTAGTTATCCACAGTATTGAATAAAAATATTCAGTTTTCACAACCACAAGTTTATTAAAACATATCGAGATACCAGTTAGGCCCAGAGTTTACCAATGATTGGTAATGGTGAAACAACCGGAACCGATATCTCGAGGATGTTCCAACGAAATCTTTAACCAACGAATCTCTTTATTTTAATAAATTTATGGTTGTGACAACTTCAAGTGGAGTGGTCAGTAGCCAAGGGCAATAAGCACCGGTCTGATAATTCAAAGATTCCTGGATCGAATCGAATCCAGATGCGACGGCACGGATTTTGACCACAAGAAACGGCCACTCCCGTCTTTCGGAGGAGACGTAAAGCCTTCGGTCCCGAATACCTAAAAATTAGTCGTCATCTTTCTTTATCACCCCTCTCATTACCCAGCCTAGCCAAGCCTAGAGCTCATGTGAGCATCACCCCCAAAAAACTCTTTTTATTCAATTTGAAATTGAAGAGGATCAATATACCGTACACTTCCATCTTACTCCAAAAAAATATTGTAGCTTTTTAAAAAAATTATACCGGTGCTTTTGTGTATTACCATTATTGAAACAACTTAGTTATTTCAATATCAATAATAGAAGTACTAATATTTATCAATCTAATTTCATCGAAAAATATCACAAACAAATCTCAAGTTTTGTATTGGTTTTAGTTCGGAGAACGGCAATAATATTCATAATAATATAATATATATTCAGTTTTTCAACAGTTGTGGACTGAAATCAATATTTGAATTCACAATACTTTGTCTACTTATTGTCTTACGTCACTCTCTTCAGCAAACAAACTGTTTGAAATTTTAATCATTTCTGAAAAAGAGATTAATTTTGAATCTAGCGCGTGTTCTATCGATGTAAAATATCGATGCTACGATATAACTCGATAGTCGATAACATGTATCATATCGGATATATCGATCAGATCTTGTCGCGTCGGCGTCGGAATCAGTGGCACTTCATTTTAGAAAAAAATCATTATAATTTCTTAAATTCTTGAAAAAGTCAGTGTGGAATATCATCTTTGGACTTTAATCCAAGTTTTCCAATGTAAAATCAAACAATCGCTTCGATAAAAACGCAAAATTCAATTAATGAGGTGAGATCCAACGTAGTTTTTTGTTTTTTCCATTTACTTTTTCTAGACTGCTTCGAATTCTTAAAGATTCTGCTAATCATTGAATAATTTATTATAGTTTGATAGTTTCACAGGATCAGTTCAGTCTCATCAATAAGTCAGTTCAATCCTTGAACTTTGTAAATTATTCAAAGTAAAACTTGCTTGTCGAGGCTGCGACTCTGCGAGCCGAAATTCATCAGAAAAGGACAGGAAGAAACACGCTTGCTGAATGGTGTTTTGTCAATCGGAAGGTTCAGTGACTTGACTGCCTCTGCATTATGATTTACATCCATTATACCGGCCTGCAACTGTAAGTAAGGTACAGTACGGTAAACTATATGCAAAAAGGTGTAGCCGTAGGACATAACCATAAAGGCATTATGCAGTATCGTACGGCTCCGTATTGCCTCAGTACAATTGAACCCGGTCTAGACGCAAGGACTTGTTGTACAACATAGGTCGTACCACAATAGTCCTAAGCAAAGTCCTAGCGTCTAGATGGCAAAAGTCCTAGGACAAAAGAGGTACCGGTATCAGCGTGGATAAGTCCTAACGTGTAGACGCGATGCAATTCATCCAACTTTGCTTCCAACTTGTACAAGTCCTAGGACTTGAGTTGTACAACAAGTCCTAGCGTCTAGACCGGGCTTTACATTGTATTCTCAAAGGTCTAATTTTTCAAGAAATAAATTTAATTTTACAATTTTTATTTTCAGACAATACTGTACTTGGATTTCATAGTCACTCTCAGAAGATATCTAAAAACCAATGGATTCTCATTATCGGATGATGTTTGTTGGCTGATGATTGTTTCAACACCTGGAGGTATTAAAAAATGATATTTTACACTAATTATTACAATAATTATTCTATTCACTAATGTTGGGTTGCACTAACCAGGATCAACTATTTCAAATCAGTTGATCCCATTTAATTAGCATCGATCCTGGATCAAAGATGATCTTGCTTGATGAACCCAATACTGTATTAATATTTTTTAATAGCTTCAATGTCTGGGCTCTTGTAAAATGTCACACACATTTTTCTACATAATATGGAATCACCCACTACAAACTGATGACAGGTGTAATAAATAAATAAAAAAAAAAACACCTCAAGAGTAGTGATTTCTTTATGTTATAGTAATTCAATGTCCAAGGAAAAACTAGCGTCAAATTGAATTTATCACAGTAGGCTACTTGAACTTATTAAATAACTTTCCATGTGTTCCCATTACTCTTCGATAATAATTTTTAGTTTGATAGCGTATTTTCCTCCAAAATTTTCCTGTTAATCTGATGGTGTATTGGAGAGGCGATGTAAATTTCTATTCCTTCATAGGCCACAGAAAGGCATATTCATTCAACATGATTGTTTCAGTTATCAATTGAGAGCTTTGACAAAGTTGTGGTCATTTTTGAAGGTTTGTAAAACAGTTTTCAATTTTTGTTTTGAATATTTTTTCTTGGTGTGTTATTTCTTGATACAGTACATGTAAAAAATCAAACTTTTCCTTGTTAAAATTACTGCATTATCATTAATTTTGTCTTCTTTAGTTTTAAAATTATGATCAAACTCTGTGCTAGTTACCTTAAAAATGTACTAATAATATAATACGTATGCCATTTAAAGATCTTCCTGAACTGTATAACTATAAAAACCCTTGGTCCCTTGGATATCGTTGGGATATTCCTGTACTTTATAACTATAAAAACGTTTGGTACCTGTCGTTGTAGAGAGATTACTGTACTTATTTATTCGAGACTCATATCAAATTTACTACCTTCATTTTATAAGTTATTAAGTTTTTTGTTACAATACAAAATTGAAGGAAAACTGGCAGTAGATTTTTAATTTATCATTCCATTACTAGTATATCCATTTATTCAGATGTGCATATAATAAGATCATATATTCTATTATACTCTTTGAGTAGTTGTGAAGGTGATATTGTGGTAGTTATCCATAATAAATGAAAAGACAAGATGTTGTCAAACCACTGATTTATTAGAAAATCGAGATACCGGTTTCGGTTGTTACACCATTATCAATCTCTGGTAAACTCTGAGTTTACCAGAGATTGATAATGGTGTAACAACCGAAACCGGTATCTCGATTTTCTAATAAATCAGTGGTTTGACAACATCTTGTCTTTTCATTTATTATTCTATTATACATGTATTATACATGATCTTTATTTTCTTAATAGTGTTGTGTTTTGCTATTTACTATATTTCCTATTGATAGTTAACTGTCTATGATTACATTCATTTTATAATTTTTTCGTACAGGATTTGAGTACCTTCTTTAACCTAGAAGAGAATATGGAGTGCTTGCAACCCCCATGAGGCTCCGCTTTGGATGAAGTATCAATGCTTCCCCTTTCACTCTGAGGATGCAAATTCATATCAGAATGCCAAGCTGCAAGGAATCAACAGTCGCAGAAGACGTTTGGAAGTTTTACTGTGTCGGTGAGTGTTCTTGACGTCTTTTATTACAGAAGATAGTATTATATCACAGATAGATATCTAATTGGTTGATCTATGAGTATACCTCTAATTCGAATATTTCAAGTTTCTTTAGCGTGATTTTACTGGCAATTGGTATCCAGATATGCTACATACATCAGTATCACAGATAATGATTATTTCCTCCATTTAATTCAAACTGGAAAAAAGTTCCAATTTTTGGGAAAAATCCCGATTTTAAAAAAAATGTCCCTATTTTTGCAAAAAATTTCCCGATATTTGGAAAAATGACGCGATTTTTGGAAAAAATCATTTTTTATCCCAGTCATATAGCAGATTGGTACAATAGTATATTTTGGATTGGATCTGGAATTATTGTACTCATGGATTTTTGCGGAGAGTCTCGGAGAATCTCGGGTGTTCCGCTCGCCGAATTATTCAATGTTCCCCAATGCGATTTGGGAGGTATGGTAAACCTATAGGTTAAGTAGATCAAACACTCATTCTAACTTATCATTTTGGGAAAATCTTCCAAAATCAAACCCTTTTGATTAACCTATTTCCTTGTTCGATGACACAGATTTTTATAATTTAACTTGTCGGGGTATTATCTCTTTTCATCCATTCTCTTTCTTTTCCATCCACTCATTTCAAACTACACTTGAAGGTGGTATGACTGAGAGGACCAGGAGTCCTAACTCTACACTTAATAAAGGCTTTCAATCAATCAATTTCTTTCATTCACTCATTCTTCACTTTTGATTCTTCTTCATTCACTCCTCCTTTATTCATTCTTTCCATCTCTCATTCACTCCTTTCTTTCCATCCTTTTTCTCTCTTTCTGCTTTCTTTTCTTCTGTAAATTCATCTTTTGTGGTTCTTACACACCCATTTCTTTCCTGGTCCATTTTTCTCTCTTTATAAAGGCTTTATTTCACGATGATTATCCATCTTCATTTTTATTCCTCCAACTTTGTAACTTTTAAAACAATTTTTCTTTCTTCCTTTCTTTATGTTCATCCTCTTTTTCCTCCATCCACTGTCGAACCCTCCATCAATTTCTTTGAAATTTAAATAAAACGTTTTGAAATTGACAAACTCCACTTTTATTTCAATAAACACAATGTTTATACCAGGACCATGGTTTCATGTTATACATAACACATCCTCAGCTGTATTGTGTTTATTAAAATAAAAGTGGAGTTTGACAATTACAAAAAGTTTTTCTATTATGGAAAGATTCCACAACATCAATATTTGTTCTACAAATTTTATCATTGAATTTTATTGTGGTTAATCCATATTGTCTCTCTCCTATTTTTCCTATCTCTCTCTATTCTTATTCTCTAACTTTACAAATTTTCAAACCTTTCTCTTTCTTTCATATATTCTTATTTTAGTTCATCCTCTTCTTCTTTCATCCATGCATTGACGAACCAGTTTTATAACAATTTATTGTGGTAGACTCCTTACCGTAGTTTCTCTCATCTGAGAATTAAACATGACGTCACAATATCTAGCTTCGTTCGTCATAAGCTACAACATATCACAAACATATAGATATAGAGCTTGTTGTAACAACCGGTTCTTCACACTATTCGATTCCATGAGTCGTGCTTGCAGAATACTAAATCCGATCGTTACTAAACTCGCACTTTTTGTAAGCGCCACTCGTCTTCCAGCTAAAAGAACTTGCGTTAATCACTTCATTACAAAGTTGTGTGAGCAAAAAGTTTCAACTTCACAAGGAAAACTAGCAATAGTAATCAGTTAGGCCTATAACTGTTCTCTAGGAATGTAAAGGTGGACAATAATTAAATTATTGTTCTCAGGCTAGTTTCCTTGAATTAAACCTAGCGATTCTGTATTGTTAGATAGGCCTACAAGAGAAAAAACTGAAAAAAGATAAGAATGTCATTCTTGTTGATAATAATCATATATCGTCTTACATTGGGATGAACTTTCGTATTTGTTGTTTTTCTTCCCTTTTTTTGGAATAATTGCCTATAATATTGTTTCAACACTAGAATTGAATTCAGAACTATATAATATTGTTTTGTAATGTTAGTGGTAGCATTTCTGTAAGTGTCTCATATATTGTCTTTGGTTAGGATAAATCCATTCAGTATTTATTACAAATCCATCTATCATCATAATTGGCGATAATTAAATGTGGTTTATTAAGGATCCGAAATAAGGGCCCTAAAGCGATCGTACTCGTGTTTGTCTGTCTGTCTGTTTGCACGATATCTACCGAACGGTAGATCGTACCCTTTTGAAATTTGGAATATATAATATCTACATAGATCAAGTAAGAGGCCTATTGATTTTGAACATTGGGGTTGAATTAACTTTAGACAAACTGTGATTTTTCCTTTTCCTCTTACTTTCTTCTCCTCTTCATTCCTCTACTTTTTCATCGTCTACTGCTGCTTATTCTTATGCTTCTTATGGTACTTCTGGTCGTTTATCTTCTTCTACTTCTTTTTTCACCATCAGTATCATCATCATTATCAACTTTTTTTAATCATCAACACCATAATCATCATAATTATTCTTCTGCTACTTCTTCTTCGTCATCATCATAATAATAATAATAATCATCATTAAAATTTTCTTCTTCTTCTACACTTCTTTATCATCATCTTCTTCTCTTGCTGCTTTTCTTATCTTTTCTTTCTAATACTACTACTACTTCTTCTTCTTCTTCTTCTTCTTCTTCTTCTTCTTCTTCACCATCATTATCAATTTTTATCATCAACACCATAATCATCATAATTATTCTTCTGCTACTTCTTCATCATCATCATCATCATCATCATCATCATCATCATCATCATCATCATCATCATCATCATCATCATCATCTTCTTCTTCTTCTTCTTCTTCTTCTTCTTCTTCTTCTTCTTCTTCTTCTTCTTCTTCTACACTTCTTCTTTATCATCATTTTCTTCTCTTGTTGCTCTTCCTATCTTTTCTTTCTACTACTACTTCTTCTTCACCTTCTTCTTCTTCTTCTTCTTCTTCTTCTTTTCTTCTTCATCATCTTCTTCTTCTTCTTCTCCTGCTTCTCTATCTTGTTTTTTTTTCTTATTTTAACAATCAAAACCACAACATACGTAAATAACAGCTGGTTGATTTTTAAACTATGGCTACATGACAACCGGTTGAGAGCTGAGTCGAAATTAGTCACTCGACCCACACACAGTCCTCCGCCGCCAGTGGGTCACGTGATTTGTTATTAGTCACGTGACCTGGGAATCCCAGAAGTGGTGACGTCACAGTGATTCCCCGAATTCGCAACAGCGGCAGTTCAAAATTAAAATTCAGGTTGTTACTCTTTTGAGCAGTTGGCGAGGCGTTTCGTGGAAATCATAATTATTATACTGTACTTCACATTTAATCTACAAACTCGTCTATATGGTGATGCGGGCAGAAGTAAGATTAATCTCTTCCGAATTTCAACTTTCTAACTTGTTTTAATTTATAAAAACGTCTTGTTTGTACTTGTTTTAATACAAGAAATGTATCAAAACATCTACAGTTCACATTAATAAATTTGATCAATCTTCAGGAAATACGCCACAATTCATATTAGATCTACTTTATTTAATCAATCTTGGTTGGTATTCCTAATGGAAAATCGTGCTTCTAAATTTCGAGCATCACTAAATTACTGTAATCATCGTTAGTTACATTGTTGTCCGCTAGGTGGCATGGCGTGCTGTCATTGTTTTGTTCTGCGTGTGACCTTGACCAAGCCAATTCGTATTACTGTTGAAAAAAGAACTCTGATAATATAGAACTCTGTAATTACCTCCACTTTCTGGGTCCGAATGGATGGATGAGCCTCCAACAATGAAGTACACGCGCTCGTTAGATTTGATAGTCACAAATTTCTGCTTGGTTTTTTTTAAATTCTTATTCTGAAAATGCATCATATATGGATGATGTGAAGTACATGAAATGTTTGTGCATATATCTGTACTAGTCATGCTGAAATTTCTGATCAGCTTCATGGTTTGTCTGGGTGTTCTATCTACTATCTTCAACATAAACATTGTTTCACGAAAACACAAGACTCAAGTTTTTTTTAGAAAAGATTTCTTAGTAAATAAGGTTGATTTGGAAATTGATATTTTTAGGATTATCATCTTTCATTCTTCTCAATAAATTGCTGATAAATTATCACTATAACTAACAAACAAGAATGCGATTAGATGGGTGACCGACACAAAAATAAGGCGAGGTGGAACCTACCCGTAAAAAAGGGTCTCCTCACCGATAAAAAGTCTTACGATAATATTAACATAAACATGGTAAAGAAGCTTCTTCAAGATCATTAATATCCTGTAAAACAGTTACTTTTTCTCAGTTTGATGGTTTGTCTTCAAACTTCAACATAATTATAATGAAATTTCTTCATGATTTAACTTCTTGCTCTAGCATTGCATATTGAGTATGAAACTGAAGACTAGTTCAGAACTACAGTACTTGGGACACAAATTGTTCATTCAAGTACATGAAAGTTTGCAATGAAACAGGAAACTGATTTCTATGCTTTTTTTAAAAATTGAATCAGCAATTTGGAATTTGATGATTTTTCAATGAGGCTCACAATTTTCGGTCTCATAAAGGCATTCACCCAACGCTTTCAAAACGACTTAAATGAATTTTGTTGAAAATTGGTACCCAAAAGATGCCGGTTTCACAAAAGTGTATTATAGTTAATCTTGGATTACTTTTAAGAATCAATATTATTAATTGGAGGACAAGCTCAAGATACCTTTGTGCAACTGAGACTTGAGACATAGAGGAGCTTTCAATATTCCCCTTCAGAGTGTTCTATTGGTGTTAAAAAAAAATAAGTAGCATACAAACCATTTTGATATAATAAATAAAACACAAATTAATTATCACCAATTATGATGATCAATGGATTGATGATAAATACTAAATGGATTTATGGTAATAAATGATTGATGATGAATATTAAATGGATTTATGATAATAAATGGATTGATGATAAATAATAGGGCCTAATGGATTTATCCATACCAAATATGGAATACTTGATATGGAATTGGTAAAGGAATAGGTTTTGGTTTTGGCCCAGACTGTTTACTCCAGGGTCAAGTTCACGGTTGGTATATAGATTGATGTTGTAGCCATAATAGCAGCATGTGAAGATGCGTTGATTTTGCCACGAGTTTGGAAGCAATAAGTTGAAAATATATACAGATATATAATGCAGCTAGATTCTGCAATTGCTAGTAACAGGAGAACGCAATAGTTACGAATTGCTTCACAAAACCTATGAGAAAAGTAGTTGTAATGGACGAATTGACCTTGCTTGTAGCATCTTTTTATTCTCCTAGTATCACCACCTCCACTATTCTTCTCCTTTTCTCATCTTCTCCTCCTCATCATTTTCTTCTTCTCCTTCTTCTTGCTTTACTCCTTCCTTTGTTTTCCTCGACATTTACTTCTCTTTTTGGTTCTTCTTGCAATTCTAAATTTAGAATGAAATATTACTACAAATCGTATACAAACTACGAGTAGGATTGAGTAAGTGGAATCTTCTTTCTCTTTTTTCTTCTTCTACTTCTCATCATCATCATCATCATCATCATCATCATCATCATCATCATCATCATCATCATCATCATCATCATCTTCTTCTTCTTCTTCTTCTTCTTCTTCTTCTTCTTCTTCTTCTTCTTCTTCTTCTTCTTCTTCTTCTTCTTCTTCTTCTTCTTCTTCTTCTTCTTCTTCCTCCTTTTCTACTTCTTCTTCTTCTTGTGAGAGAGAACCACTCATGTACACATTCCTATTACTGTATATGCGATTCTCAAGTAGCCTCGTATCTTTTTTCCCAATAAAAAGTATATTTTGCTATTATTTTTGTTCTCCATCACGTGTTCAATACAACACTCGCGTTGATCGAATCAGAAATTATCATTATAGTAGCCAGCTGAAACTAGTATAGACATGATTCCAGCTTACCTGAAGGTCAAATAACTATCGAAATCTTCGCAAGAACTACTGATAGTTTTAGTTTTTTTGGACTCTTCATTCTGTTGATGTTTAGTTTTGTCTATTTCTGGTTCGTAGGTTTGGTTGAGTGATAGAGTTTTACGTCACAGGCGTAATTATAGGGTGTCAATGAGTTGGAATCATCAAATTGGGGGCCTTATAATTATTTATATATATTATAATATATTTTATACTATTTATATATTTATATACACCCTTATTTTGGGTGTTATACCTGCTCAAACACATACCTGCACAACTTTTAAAACAGTTTTTCTTTTTTTTTTTGCTTATTATTAAACTAATCGGAAAATTCTACTTTGTAGAAATGTTTTGGGAGTTTTGGATCTAATTCAAATGGGCTTACAATTATTATTAAGCTTATTGCTTTTTTGGCAGGGAGACCCTCTCGGGTGTTCCGCCTCGCCGAATCATCCAGTGTTTGGGAAATATGGAAAACGTAGTCCAACACTGAATTTCAACTTACCTGAAAAATCTTACAAAATCAAATTGTTTTGATTGATAGATTCACAGCAACACAACTTAGACAGAGTATTGAATTTTACAAGAAATTTGGAACAAAACATTTTCAACACGTTATAACTTCGTCATGCCATATTTGTCTCCTTTGGGCCCACAATGATAATAGAATAGAATGGCTGCCTTTATAATTATTTGTTTCCAGGGAGGGCGAAGTTAGGGCGCAGCCGGCCCTCACTTACACTTAACCCTCATGATGGTTACCCAATAATTTCATCAACCCAATAATAATTATTAAACCAATAATTGAATAGTTAATGATTATTAAACTAATTCTTTAATCAATTATTGGTTAAATGAAACTTAATATTTAATATTATCTTTTTATAATATCTTCTCTTTCAAGCCATGTAGGCCTATTATACTGTCAAATTTTGTCTGTGCAAGAATCATTTTACGTTCTTGCAAGTAACAATTTCTATATTAATTAGTTTTTCACAAACGTATGCAAGTGAAATATCACAGCTTAGAATCGTGTATTCCACATCTTAATTTTATCAAATTATCATCTCCACTCACATCATCTCTCGGTGCAAGCTCCGTAGCCGCCTGTCCCATAGGCCACGGCTACCGACCAAGTTGAGGTTGCAGCCTAATTAAGCTAAACTGTTAATGTTGATGTACATAAAATAAAAAGCGTTTAAAACAATAGCTAGTAACTACTCTTCATTTTTCGGGTCTTCTCAAAAGGTTTTGAAGAGCTTCTAAAAATAATATTGTGGCCTACTTATCTGTGATAGAAACGAAACATATTGAGGAGTTTCAACGAACGTAAATAATATTAATCTCAAATGTTCACTAAACTCCACCTCAACAGTAAGTTTGTTTCAATTTAACCGTCAGTGGAAATTGGTAGTATAGAGAGTGATTCATACGTCATATTGAATTGATAATAATGCAGTGGCCTGGTCATGAGTCATGTGCACTTCAATAGTGAGATGTTTTATCAGACTATTATTCTATCAACTATACATGTGAATACTGCTACTGCTATATCTATATGAATTGAAGCAACATCGCGCAATCTTTCTGTGTGGAGTCTACTGCAAGCTAATATCAAAGCCAATTTGAAATAATTTTGACATTAATAATGTATTTTGTATGGTGTAGGAGTCGATCTTCTTTTGTAAAGTCTACAGCTAGCTGCAAGATAATATCAAAGCTAATTTGGAATAATTTTGACAGCAATAGTGTATTTTGTATGGTGTAGGAGTCCGAGATTAAATTCGCTAGGTTTTTTTGAACATGAATCACAAGTCAAGGTTGCAGGTAATTGCACTAGAAAGAAATTAGAATGAAGATTGTTTCTGTGCAGACTATTGAATTTGGGCTGTACCTGTTTGATTTAACTGTCTGGATCCTCTTTTATGAAAACCTTTTGTTGAAAGGTTTTTTGTTTGTAAAAGCCTAAGCCTTTTCTTGTAAAACCCTATTTTTCTATAAATTCACTATTTCGATTGAATGCGGTGGCGGATCTACGGGGGGGGGGGCTTTGGGGCTGAAGCCCCCCCCCAAAACGCCTGGAAAATTTTATGAGAATGTAAAAATCATACAAATATATAATATAATTATAATATTTATAAATTATATTATATATTTATAGGTTATAAATATATAATATATTATTTACACATTAGTTTGAAGCTAGTAATATAAATATATTCATTAGCAAGAATGACCAAATTCCACCATTAATTCTGCGACTTCAATTGTATGTGATATAGCCTAGTCCAATGAAATTGTCATTAAAAGTAGGTTTGACTTCGCATGAAATGGGGTAGCCCGTTTCTTTTCTGTTGTATAATTGTGGAATGTTGAATCCAATTATTCGATCCCGGCAACTTTCCGAATTGCCGCCAAAATTTTTTAAATTTTTTGTTATAAAATGGTTATAATGTACGATTCATCGTACATTATTAAAGTGTTTAATAGTTCAATAGGTGTTAATAGATGTTCAATAGGATTCTTGACTTGGAGGCAACACCAGACAAGTGGTCAAATATAGTACTGAAAATGTTGTACAAAAAGAAGGGCTCAAGGGATGAACCCTCCAGTTATAGGCCTATTGCACTAGTAAACTGTATTACAAAGCTTTTTACTCTTGTTATGTACTTGAGAGCTTCAAAGTGGTGTGAGAAAAATTCAAAAATTCCTGAGTGGCAGGCAGGTTTTAGGGAGGAGCGCAGCTGCATGGACAACATTTTTGTTCTCAACAGTATCATCCAGTTGCAGCTGAGAAGAAACAAAGGAAAATTGTATGCTCTTTTTGTTGATTTCAAAGGTGCATTTGATTCAATAGATCATGGAATTCTCTGGAACAAGCTTCAGACAGTTGGTCTGAGTGCCAAATTTATCAGGATTGTATCTTGTCTTTATTCTAAGGCAAATGTCCAGGTGTCTGATGGCTTACAGCAAACACAACCAATTAGGGTGTCAAGGGGTGTCCTGCAGGGAGAAACCCTGTCACCTCTTTTGTTTTCACTATTTGTCCATGATCTGGAGGAATACCTCATTGAGAAGGGTGCAAGAGGAGTGTCAGTCACTCACACAGTTGAAGTTCTTCTCTTGGCATATGCAGATGACATCGTATTGCTCTCAGATTCCTACATAGGCATGAGAAAAATTCTGCAGCATTTTCACAGCTACTGTCAGTCAAACAAACTTCTTGTGAACCTCAGTAAGACTAAGATCCTACTTTTTCAGAAAGGTGGTTTTGGTCACAAAAAAAACCAGGCCCCTCTGCTGTTTGGTTTGGAGGCAATTCAGTATGAGAGAGACCTACCTGGGCATCACATTTTCCCAGTCCGGTCTTTTGCAACGTGCAGCACAGGAAACTGTATTGAGGGCAATGGCTGCATGTTCAGCTACAATTTCATTGATACATAGGCTCAATGTGAATTCTTTTGATGTGTGTGTGAAGCTGTTTGGGTCTCTGATCTGCTCAGTACTAATGTATTCCTCGCCTGTGTACGCACTGAGATATTTGGACACAATTGAAAGAGTGCAAGTTCAGTTTTATAAGAGATTACTCAATCTACCCAAGTGCACACCCAGCTATGCCGTTAGGCTTGAGTTGGGACAGACTCATATTGAAGCTCAAATATTCACTTGTACTCTTAACTGGCTCATCAGGGTGCTGGAAATGCCGGATTGCAGATACCCAAAGGTATGCCTGAAGAAGCAAATTTCCTTGATGAGGGCTACAGATGATAGAATGGCTAAATACTGTTGGGCTGCTCAGGTCAGGAGTATATTTTTTGTTCCAATTGGCAAGACTTCAGTTATGGACGAAATTACCTCAGAATTGGTCCTTCAGAATAAACAAGAATTGTGCAAAGCATACAGAGATTATTTATACCGACGTGACATGGTTCAATATGGCAGGTCAGGCTCCCTTCTGGTTTTGCCATTTTTGAAGCTGAGTGATGGGATACAGACCTACCTCAAACTAAGACTACCGTTTCATCTCTTCCAGATTATCTCACAAATGAGGCTTTTGAATATTTATAATTGCAGACTTATCTTTGAGGGAGAAGTGATCAGGGTGGAGGACAGCGGTATATGTCAAAGGTGCAGTGAAGCCAACACTTTTCTACATAGATTATGCAAATGCGAAATTTTTAGAGTCAAAAGAGAGGAGTTAGGCTTGCCACTGGTTGAGACAAGGTTGAACCTACAAAAAATATTTGATGAGCCAGACAAGAAGAAACTCAACCTGCTGGTGAATCTCGTTAAGCACATTTTTGTACAGTCACGACTTTAGTGAGGCTGAAGTAATTTAAATCAAATCGAACCATTGTAGCTCATTTGGTTATATGTATGAATATTATTAAATAATGGGAGTCTTATTGTTTTATTTTGCTTCTTGTTAGTGCTATTTTATTTCAATATTATATTGTAAAGGAATATGATTAATTTGTTGTCAAACTCATATATTGTAATCTTTTTAGATGAACAATAAAGAATTATTATTATTATTATTATTAGTTTATAATGTTGTTATAAAGAGTTCAAAGTTTATATGACTGACTGGAATTTCTAGGTGGCATTAGATTAGGTTTACAATCCTATTTTATACGATATTTAATGCAGTTTAAATCCATATAAAATCAGTAATCAACTAAGCCCCCCCCCACCGGTCATCGGTATATAGAAGCCCCCCCCCCCCCGCCGGTCATTGGTTTGTAGAAGCCCCCCAAAATCCATTTCTAGATACGCCACTGATTAAATGTTCCTCTACGAATCAAAATGAATATGAATAGTCACAGAATAGTAGAAATATCATGTGATGATTTTCTAATATTACTTTTAAAAAATCTCCAGAAATCAAAGTTAATTATTCGATTTTCTTTCAATGTTTTCATCCTTCTTGAATTGTTGGTCGATTAAAATGTAACTAATATGTATAACTTTCACTATTGCAACAGTATTCACATGAGTTTGTTATATCCGGACGCGTTTCAAGGCAATGGGCGTACAGGGAGTACTTTGATACGCGTGCATTACTTTGAGTATCAAAGTACTTCCTGTGCCCTGAAGATGGGGCCCAGTGCCTTGAAACGCGTCCGGATATAATGAGCTCATGTAAGTAGCCTACTGTTGTAAAAATGAGTTATACATACTAGCAACATTTTAATTATTTCAATTCGAATTTCAATTTTACTGATTTATTCCAAATTAATCCATCTTTGCAGGTAGTCACACCTAATTGGCAAGAATTATTGAATTTTAAATTTTCAATTTTCATATGTAAGGTCCATCACCAAAACTTTTAATACAAATCATATTAATATTATTCAATTTTACCAAATTGTAAGATGTACCTACCCCGCAGGGGGGCAGAATTTATTCTGTCCGGGGTGTGGCAATCCTCCGGGTTCCTGATGCAAGTGGTAGATGTAGGCTGGTTGGCAACTAACACCGTTGCGTCCCAGCTTAAGTAGGGTGTTCAAGTAGGAACACCTGAAGCATCAACTGCGCAAGCCAAGCCAATATATGGTGGAACAGCATACGCCGACGGCTGCATGGTCAGGGGAGTGCCTGACATGAGTATGCGAACTCTGGATACCAGGCGACCTCCAGTTTCAAGAAGCCTTCCCTGGGTGAACGCGGAGCTCTGCCCAGGGTGACTGAATAAGTCTCCAGCTACTCGTGGGAACAGGTTTCAGAGTTATTGCTGACTCAAACCTGCCGGGAAACGGTACATGCAGAGGAAGGCACTACAACTGAAGATTCCGCAATGGAATCTGAGGAGTGTGCAGGCCCATTCCTGATAGAAGTTGAACAGCTTCGGAAGGGTGGGTCCATAGCTGAAATCAGCAGCACATTTGCTGCTGGAATGTCCAGCACTCTAGCAAATGAGGAGGAGACTTCTTGGAAAGGCAACCCTCCTACCCGAGGAGGCAAGAGAACTGGCCCTCCAGGCCCTCAGTCAATTCTGCTCTGGCCTTGGATTATGGAACATGGCATAAGCCAAAGAGGGGATGCCACAACCGATCGCATAGCGGTCGCGCTGGCTCCGGGTTACAAAGCCCAACCCAATTAAAAAAAAAAAAAAAAAAGATGTACCTACTAGAAATGTTAAAGATTAAAAATTCACTCACTCTATTAATCCTCTTAGACCCATTGCACCTTTGTTAGAATTATTGTTTCCATTTGACAATAATATAAAAAGTGAATTTCTCTTGTTATTCTCAGAATAAACAGTTCAAACTAAGCTAAATCAAACTTATTTTATAAAATGTCATCTTAATTACCTAAGTAGGAAAAATCCTTTCTATGCTTATTGACTCATTGCTTTCAATTGAAACTGATTGATTAGGCCTACATAGAATAACTTGGAAATTGATGTGAGAAAAATTTGAGATTGAAATTAAAAACCCATGACCCCTTTTTATTAGGCTTCTAGTTTCGGAGTTGGTAAATTTGTTTCGTATTCTAGACTTGATTGTAAAAACTTTTGTACTTTGCCCTATTATTTCATAGCCTTCGAAATACAAAAAATCGTCTCTATGGACAGTTGATGACATAAACGACGAGAATAAATATTTTGATAGCAGTTTTCGAGGAAGGTCACTTGAAAGTTTGGTGGAAAATAGATAGCAATTTATATACATAATATATGCACTTTAATCTGTGACATTCGAATAATATAGCGATTATCAGAGTAGTCGGGGATTCCCAAGTTCAGAGTTTATCTCAGAAGTTCAGAGTCATCGCCCATAAAAACGGAAACATGTTTCAAATGAATTGTTTTCTCGAAGAAGCCCACGCGACTATTGTATCAGACGGTTTTGCTTTAATGATATTAACTATTTTGGCATTTTCCTGTTACATTTGCCAAAACTGAAAGTAGCAGCCGGTCATAGATAAACGATGTTTCTATGGGAATTTGCGTTCGCACAGTTTTGAAATGAAATTTTTTTGTGATTTAAAAGACATGTATTTAAGCTAATATAAATTGGTGCGGGTGATTGAACTCTTGATATTATTATTATTGGGTCGTCACATTTACTTGTTGACTCATTCGTATTTGATAGCCTAGTGAACGAGGAAAACACGACTGATAAAATGATTATTTTGCGAAATCGAGCTGAATTCTTGGAAATTCTAAAACAAAAATTGGCACAAACCAGTTGTGCACGAGATATGGATGTGGATGGAAGGAAAAGAAGAAGAAGGAGGAGAAAAAGAAGCAAGAGAAGAAGAAAAAGCAGCAGAAGAAGAAGAAGAAGAAGAAGAAGAAGAAGAAGAAGAAGAAGAAGAAGAAGAAGAAGCAACAGCAACAGCAGAGAGAGAGAAGAAGAGGAGGAAGAAGAAGATGATGAATGTGCAAAGAAGAATGAAATTGATGGAGAAAGACGTGTGAGAGAAGAGGGAAGGAGAGTCCGTTTGGAAGAGAGAAAGATTTGGTACTTAGGTTTGTTTAAGGTCTAAAAATAATCTGTTGAAAAATGTTTGAGATTCTCCCAAAATTAAGCCAGAAATCGGCGTTTTTGCAGTTTTCCTTGCATTTTCAATGCGTTTTCGCAGATGTTTCAACAACGACTGAACTAAGAACGTTCAAACCTTATACACAGGTTCAGCTAAGGTATAAGAAGAATTGAATTGAAGTATTTTAAAATCATCCTCAAACTACGTCTGATGGTCTGATATTGACGTTTCTCCAGTTTTTCTTTGCGTTTTAGAGGCGTTTTTTTATCGATATATCGCGGATATCGATGTTCACTGTGTCAATGGGCGAGGAGCGCTCACTGTGTCTATGGGTGCAAAGACCCCTGGTGAGCGCGAAGCGCTCACTATGTCAATGGGGACAAAGCCTCTTGGTAAGCGCGGAGTGCACAGCACTCTTTTAGTTTATGTAAATGATTCTGCCAGGGGTCCAGGGGGCGGAGCCTCCTGGCTAGCCTGCTGGCTAGTTAATTTATGTTATGACTAAACAATTTTGTTCAATTATGTTTCTATCAGAATAGTGAGACAACTCGTTTCAGTTCTTTCGAATTGCTTTAAAAATAGATAATTTATTGAGATTGGATTAGAAGTACACAATTTATTGATTCTACCATAGACAAGTTAATCAATTCCGTCGTTTTTTAAGATTTCCATTTATTTTTCCACTTACTCAATTTCTTAATTGATTAGAAAAAATTGAAAAACTCAATGTGAATAAAGCTTTAGAGGTTTTGCACTGTTTTTTTGTGCATCATTCTGTGCACTATACAGAATAATGGAATATAATGACTATTGTGTAATACATTCACTCATTCACTACTGTATTCAACTTTATATTTATATCATGCCTGAACTATTATAAATAATTCATAAATACTATCATAGAAGAGATTAGAAATAATTTTCTCATGAACCTCAATTATTATTGGCAACAATATTAGGTTTAGTAAATCAGTGAAATTTTCTATATGTCTCAGCTTTCAACCTTTTTTGAGTTATCGTGTATTTTATTATTTAAATAATAATCAAATTCATTTTCCTCCTCTTATTAGTTCAACTTTTTTATTATTTAAATAATAATCAAATTTATTTTCCTCCTAGCTCTTATTAGTTCAACTTTTTCAACTTTTTTGTTACAATGCAAAAAAATTTAGATAGAAAATCGAAGTAAAGATTCATTTACAGTAGGCTACAGTAGATAAAACTAATGTTTTTGGGAAGTATAAACGATGTAAATGATAATAATCAACTTGAAATAGTGGAATTTATGAACAAATAACAATAGAAGAATGCCATTAAATTTCTCGCATATTTGTTAGATTAGTGAATGGAATAATTATGGAATCAGAACTCTAATCAATAAACAAACAACAATGAAAATTCTTTAAATTCCTCTAGCTCAGATTTCACTTTACTATTCAAGAAAATTATCAGCCACATTTCAAAAAGTTGAAAAAATGTTGTTTACAGTTCCGGTATTTGTTTTTAAAGTTAGAACTGTTCCAAATTGTAGATATTATACCATTATTGCTAAAGTACCTTCTTACTGTACTATACCCTTCATTGGGTAGATTTGACGTTTCTTTCTCACTCTAATATCGTTATCTCTCTCACTCTCTTGTTCCTCTCGATTACCCTCAATAAAAATACAAATTCAGTAAGTTCAAAAAGATCAAAATATTTCAAAAGGTCAGTTTATTAAAAATCAATAATTGAATAGAATAAGGTTTATTGCTTTCATAAAATACATTATTGCAAAATCTCTACCATAGATTACACTTGAAAAACAGCTCATATTTAGATAGTTACATATAATATTGAGTTATATTTGCTTCATTTTATATTTTCACAGTCTTCCCCTGATCATTGAAAATTGAATAGATCATTGTTTTTCTTTCTCTGATAATGACTACTAAAACATCATATGACTACATGAAATCTACCCAATATAAGACCATTTATTGACCCTATAATAACTACCTAAAAAATTATAACCTTGATATAAGGGTGTCTGGAATATTCTGGAAGATTATTTTTCAAACATGATAGTTTGAAAGACAGGCTTGTTTTCTTCTTGAATAGATCACTACACAGCTTCAAGGGTTGCATCTTTTCTCACTTGAGCGCTAGTATCTTCAGGTTAGTCTCGGTCTTCAAAATGTGAAGAAATGTGAAGAAATTACGCAATTCCTGCCAATCTACGTCATAATATTTGAATAAGTACGAATTTCACCAACCAAACCGGTACTCTAATGTGGATATCAGTATGACCATATTATGGTAATTACAATGTAGAGGCTCCACCAATCGTGTGTCGGGATTTATTCAATTATTGGTTGGTCCAGGATTGTAATTATATCGTTTGATACCGGTTAAGGTCGTTATTATTTTTCCAAAATGGTGGATATTGGGTTACATTGACGTATGTTGGTAGGCGAAAGTTCAAGTATGTCTTGTTGAAACGTCTTCAAACGGCGAGATTTGGAACGGCACTTGTTGAGTAGATAGAGAGTTCAGAACTGATAGATTATTGTGGATAATCTTATTATATCTCATATACAAAAAAAAAATTATATCTTCATATCTTCATATATCTTATATTAACACTGATAACAATGAATAACACTGTTGTAGGACACTACAACACTCCAGCATGGACTGAAGATTAGGAGGCACAGCCCCTGAAATATTTCCATAGTTATGTTACTTTCTTAATTTTTCTTTTAATCAGTTTTCTACCAGTGTAGAAAACTCACTATATTCACTTCACTATTTGAATATAAGTGTTAATATTCAAATAGTGACTCTTATATCTTGTAGGCTCTAATAGTTGTCATATATCTTATAAATATATACGAATGTAAACGTTCCTTAAGGTTTACATTGAAGATTTTTATTTCCAATACCCTTTTAAAATACCTGAACCATCTGAAATTTTGAGTAGCCTACTTATAAGAACACAAGAACAGCTCATTTACTGCATGTAATTTCAAGGATGATTTTTCCTACAAGTATACGTTTAATTGGATTTAATTAAGTTAAATCATGATTACAGTTATTATATGATAGAGATTTTGTTGCTCATTATTTAGAAAATAATAAATTTTCTCCAATGTGTACTGTTTGTAGGTTTTTTCTTTTTTTTATCGTATGACTTTTTATCGGTGGGGAGACCCTTAGCCTACGGGTAGGTTCCACCTCGCCTAATTGCACAATTTTTTTTAGGTATCACCGATTGAGGGAAAACTTTGTATTAATTTTCAATTAGAAATTAGTCTAATAATATTCAATAACATAACCTCAAACTGTGATAGATGTTCATCTCAATGAGACACATAATCTGAAATTTTGGAACTTATTCGAAAAATCACTCTTTTTGAACTTTGACCGCTAACAAAGAACGCTCATTGATCAATTGTTCATGAATAGCAAATCAAATCAATGTAGAATTTCATGCTCTTTTCAAAAATGTCCTCGAAATTGAAATTCAATGAGTGGTTCTCGAGTTATTAAGTATTTAATGACAGCAAGTAAGCATATTTTCTAAATATCGAAAAATCGATATATCTCGAAAACGAAGGTTGATAGGAAAAAATTTTACTGGACATTTTTTGTTGGAAATGTCATGTGGAATCTATTGTTAACGGTTGTAAAGACCTTGGTGGGACACCCTGTATATCAGGCAGTATAATTATATCAGTAATCACGCACTGAATGTGATCAAATTCCAATTCGGTAAACGGCTAGCCCCCCTACTGTCCTACATTTTGTAGGTCTCTCGAACTTTTCCAAATGTTGAGCGGGTTGCCTATGCACAGCGTTAGAGGGGTAGATATCACAGTACATAGTAGTTGGCCTTGAAATGAAACGTAGCAATCATTTTTTAATCGCCTATTTTCAGATTCCAGTTTTATCCGCCTGGAAGTCCCAGTTTTCTCAGAATTAGATTCCGATTTTCCTTGTTGCCTATTCATCCTCTACGTCTAGAGAGTTTTTATTGGATGATTGGCACGTGATAAACTATTGTGGTCACATTATTATATTCTGGCAACCGATGTTCTAGTATGAATTGATTTATTAGTAAAAAAGAAATTCAAAATGAGTAATATTTTGTGAGAGGTTTGGCATTATTGTTGAATATAAAAATGGCTTGTGGATTTTTGTGGTATGGAAACCACCTAAAATAGTAGGTACAGCAGCATGTACTACTTTACTGTTATGTTGTACACGTTCCTTAGGGAAATATACCTTACTTACCTAATATGTGCCCTAACATGGATTTACGGCAAGGTTAACCTATTAAGCCGTTACACTTGTTAAGCCGTTAAACCGCTACCAAATTTCAATAACGTTTTAACCAAAGTTAAACCAAATTTTTCATAAAAATCCATCCAATTACAAATTTTAACTGACTTGTAAGGTTCCCAATACACAAGGTTAGTGGATCTGGATGCACATACCTCTCCCAAAATATAATAAAATATATAAATAATACGTGCTTATCTAGGTCCAGAGTATGGCTAATTTGAAATTTTTCTAGTTCATTAGCATCCTTTTTTTTTGTTGAATTTAAATATTGTAATAACTATCAGGCTAAAAGTTTTAGCTGCAGTTTAATGCTCACTGAAGTTATCGAAATCCTTTACAATTTGGGTTTTCCCGCAAAAATCATTGATTAAAAAATTATCAATAAATCATACTTATTGTGTTTTGAAAGTCATAGATTTTAGTTTTAAATTGTTCAATAAATGAATTTTATTATTATTATTCTCATTATGGAATGATCAAAAGTGATAAAAGTAGAAAATCTATAAATTCCAAACGAATAATGGTTATGTTGTAAAATAACAACAGGTGTAATGTGCATCAATAAAGGTTATTGTGTCATATTTCACAAGGTTTTAAAATCATTGATGATAAAAGTTTAATCAACGATTAAACAACAATTGTATGTCATGACTTGAAGTACTTGTAACTACAAGTAAGAGATTAATGTATTTTTGTACTTTTTGACTGACAATTTTTTCAATGTTATCTACCACAAATGGAAGTGGAATTATCGCTTTGACGTATCTTGTTTTGAGTCAATCATTGTCAAGATTCACAAGACTTGTTACCGAAACTTTCTTGATAAACTTAATTTCAAAATTAGTTTGAAGCTATTGATACACTACACGAGCTTGTACACTTCACGTCGTAACATTTTATAATGGATTTTGTAAATTGTATAATGTTTATAATCGGAATGTATAAGCCAATATAAAAAATGGCACGGCGTGCAATGCTTGTGAAGTGTATGAGTTGCTTAAAAGCTTTGTGACGAATATTTGTTCTAAAGTTTTTCAAATTAATTCATAAATAGTGAATTAATAATGTTTTAAACTCCTTAATTACTAGCAGAAAAAAGAAAATGTTAAGAGTATATTTATTCTCAATTTCGTAAAATACACAAATATAAAATACTGTATTGATATTATCTTTTAAACCGAGATAAAATAGTTATCTCTTCTCAATGAAATTAATATAAGATCTCAAAAACATCTTGAAGTAGTCTCAAACGATAAGAGAATATTCATTCCTAATTCTTTTCATTACCCAAAAATATATCTATATCTCAATAAGTCGTCCATATTCAATATGATCTATCGAGAATTGAATATTGAATATTTATAAAATTAAATATCTTTCCAGCCCAATGAATGATAAAAATGAGCGAATATTTTTCTCTTATTCACAAAAATATATATATTTATTATCTTGATTCGTGACATTTTTCGATAATCTTTATCGGCAATATGTTTTCAGTTCGAAGACTGGACCTCATTCATCTGTACTTGAGGTACGCTCGTGGTCTCAAGGATTTTCTGTTTCAAAAGCTACCTACTCAATTTAGAAAAATATATGGATGTGTATTTTAGTCTCCAAGGCACTACTCATTCGTGCATACTCAAATTGCGGATACTCAAAAACTCGTCTCATCTGATCGTTATGTGTGAGTAGTGACTAAATCGTCCATACCCTTCAAAATTGTTTATTGGTAATTTTTGTCCTGTCCAGTGAATTGACATAATCTGCACTTGAATTCAGTTCTGCGCTCCTATGGGGATCTATGTTTTTCTACAAATTGTTTCCCGCTTTGGTATCAAGAATCAATGAAACGGAAAATTTCACACAACCGAATGCACTTTCAAGAGTACATATGATATCATTGAAGTGGCAATTTTATTTCTTCCAAAAAATGAATATTTCGGTTTTGCCCGCCGACAATAGCAAAATAAGATAACGCGGTTACCATGGAAACGACCTGAAAACGATCCCTGATTGGTGGAGACTGCGGTATCTCAAGGTTTCTCTGTTCAGGGAATTCGGCTCTTATCAATCTTTTAAAACTTCTCTCAATCCCGCTCTTATTCTCTCTAATCCACTCATTCTTATCTCTTTTACTCTTCCTCTCTTATTTCTCTCTTTCTGAATCATTTTCATGGAGAGACTCTTATCAATCAACTTTACAACTTCTCTCATTCTCGCTCTTATTCTCTATTTCCACCCCTTTCTCTCATTATTCTCGCTCTACTATTGTTTCTCTCTGTTTATCCTCAATTCTCTATCTGTAACATATTTATTTTTAGTTTTCTGATTGTATCTTTGTCGGAAAGTGAGTCAAATTTTGGCGAAATTGATAAAACGGTCTGTTGATAATAAGTAGACTATTATGTAGAAAGAAAATTTATATAGAATTGATATTTTGTGATTCAATCTAGAAGGAAATGGAAGCTACATGGATAAAAGAGTTTTGATTATTAATTAGAATTGAATTTTGTTGGCAAAGGCGATATATTGTGATAGATACAGTATAAATTATATAATGAATAGGAAGATTTGATTTGTTTCAAGAGTAATATTATTAAGATTACAAGTTACTAATTCCAGAGGTTTCATCATTACTCGATATTTTGGTACCCCGTAGTGACTCTTTCTTTTATAATTAAAATAATTAATTACAACTTACATCAAAACCTAGACGTATTCTCAGAGTGTTCTGGGTATCTCGGTATATAGAAGAGATCTTCGAAAATATAGAAATATAATGTTCCCTGAATGAGTTTGTGAATTGGAGCAGATTAGAATGTTTATAATTGTTACCAATGTGTGTTATCTTTGAAATGAACAGAAGTTTTAAAATAGAACAGAACCAGAAAAGTAATAAAATGCTAGTAAACGGATGTGTTCAGCCTACGTATTTACGCCAACATAAACGTTTGTTACATAAACAACATAACACAGTAGTTTGGCATTTTCTGGACTAGTTTGAAGTAAATTGAACACTCTTCTGTGAAAAATGATAGTGGTGAACTTTTATTCATTTATTTTTAACTAGCCAGCAGGCTCGCTTCGCTCGCCTTAGAATCATCCAACATTCTTTTTATACCTTGGCTGAACCTGTGTATAAGGTTTCAACGTTCTTAGTTCAGTCGTTGTTGAAAAATCTGCAAAAACGCATTGAAAACGCAAGGAGAACTACAAAAACACCGATTACTGGCGTAATTTTGGGAGAATCTCAAACATTTTTTAACAGATTATTTTTAGACCTTAAACGAACCTAAGTACCAAATTTCAACATTTTCTGCCAATTGGTTATCGAAAAAGCTGAGAAAACGCACAAAATCGCTAGAAAAAAGGCTAATATTGAGCGTATTTTTGGGATGTTTTCAAAATCCGTTCTTAGTGCGCGTCTAAAGGTCCAACTGAACATGCATGTCAAATTTGAACGCATTTTGTTCTGTAGATTTTTAGTTCTGATGAATGAATGAGTGCCACTTCGCTTTTATATATAAAGATGTGTTCTCTAATTAATTTTCATCTAATAGTCTCTTATCAAATAGAATATTAATGATTTTCAACGTGCTCCTGAGTGAACGTTAAATTTATTCGCTCTTATTCACATGCTAGAAAAAGACAAAATCGGTACCATGAAGATACTACCGTTTATATATCTATAGAACTTTCGAACTACTTATGAAAAAACTTCATTTTTATAGGAGGCTACGCATGAACACAAGAGACCACTGTACGAAATTACTATTTAATCTTCATGACATTACGGCCTTGCATGCGAATTTTCACTCTGGTGAATTAGTTTAATTAACTCTTAAAAGTAATTTCATTATTAAATTACGTCCGGAACTTTAATAGAATGTATTCCCCTAGGTGATTTGAACCTTTGAAAACTTTACAAAGAATACAGAAATAGGAATTTGAGGAGGATAATACTTGATTACTATGAATTTCTATTACTACATATTTTTAAATCATGTATGTTTTGCGTCATAGTTGAGGCTGTGACGAATGCACTAACTTGATAATTGAATGGAAGAGTAGGCTGGTAAATGGAATTTTGTGAAACATCAAGAGTATGAACTGAGATTATTTAAAGAAGAATATTCGAATGGCTTACTTAGCTAGTTATTATAAGTTAGCTAGTTCAGATACAAATAATACTTTGAATAATATAATACTCTACATACTATAATATACTCTCTGTATATCCAAGTATGATAAGAGTCAATGACCTACCAGGGAAAATCTTAGTCAAAACAACATTCCAAGGCCATTCGAATATGGACATACTCTTGTTTTCTTTTCAAACTTGTCAATCTTTTTATTGTTGAAAATAGTAGAAGGCAGTAATGATCCCAATAAATCGTTCTTAATTTAAATAGTAGAAGGCAGTAATGATCCCAATAAATCGTTCTTAATTTGTTTCCATTTAAATATTCATTTTTCCTCAGCGCACAGAGAAAATTCAACTATGGAGGTGACTGACACAGTTTTCACATGAAACTGTAAACCTCATTCTACACTGATTTAAAAAAAAATTTAAAGTCAGATCTAGATCTTGGAAATCATTCGTAACGGGTCAAACCTTTTTTCAATATTGTAGATGAGATTCTGTGCTTTACAAACATTGAGACATCTCATGTCATTTTTCCGGTTTTTCTAAACGCCTTTGTAAAAATGAAATCATGAAAGAATATTTTAAAGAGCAGTTGATAAGACCAAAGACAATTCAACTACTTTTAGTTAATTTAACTACTTGTGGTTCAACTACTCAATAGTTGAATTGTTTTTGATAAGACTATCATAATTATGTTTGTATGGCTTTTTATCGGTTATCGCTAGGGAGTCCCTGACGGGTAGGTTCCACCTCGCCGTGTTGGTCACCCATCCAAGAATGGTCTTGAGCATTCGTAACTTAACCTCATGATCACGATAAGCCTGGTAGAATCATGTCAGAAATTCAAATCAGTTGCCATTTTTTCTCAAGATATCTATTTCCTATCCTTTTCAACCATTGCTTTTTGTTATACTCTCTTCTCTTTTTCGATAGCTGCCCCTTACATCTCTTGATATGCAACATGCTTCACAGAACTTTTCTCTCCATCTACCTTTTCTATCAGGGATGATCCATTTGGTTAGTCTATGGTCTAATCATCTTAACTTCTCTTTGAAATAATCTTTTATTATAATTTAATTGGCTATTATTTTAAGTTCACTACAACTCTTCTGTAATGCTCATGTTCGGGAATCTTCATGTACTGGGATAGAATTGATAAACGATTTAATTTTTTATGGACTTCTACATTGTTTCAAAAATGAATATGCGTACAAAACAACAAATTGATACAGGAGTTGTTGTAGAAAAACAAAGTTTAAGGTGAAAACCTGTATGGGGTCCTTTAATTCTTTATTGTTTCACATAATGGTTAACATTCATTAATTACTATTTTTTCAACATACTTAATTTATTTATTTTCATCATGTATTATTCTACTTAATTTACGGCTGTAAATGTTGAACAATTTGATGGTGACATTTTTCAGTTTGAATAATGCAAATCAATTTGTATAGAACCCTAAAAGTGATTATTTATTTATTTAGTGATGGGAAGTTCATGTTTTGAATTTATTTGCATTTGTTTCAGCATCATGATGACGAAATGCCAACTTGATGTAGTGCGTACCACAAGACAATTTTGGAGAAACATTGGAAGATCAAGGAATCAAAACCACAAACTTTGAAGGCTGAGGTGACTTCAGAAGTATTGTATTTCCTAAAGGTACATATTTGAAATGAAAATGTTTTTTAGCCAAATATATTCTGTCAATACTGTACAGGAGAACCAGGAGACATTGTCTGTAAGCTATACAGACAATTAATACAGATATTAATCTACTATACAGATATACAGATAGCTATAGAGATACAGATAGTAATAGATATATAGATATACAGATAGCTATACATATATTAATCTACTCCAGTAGTTGTCAGTTGACATTTCACTTGATGGTTTACATTCATGAATTACTTAATTTTTTCTAGTAATTTATTATTTTTCAAAATAAAAATTTATTATTTATTTACTTTATAAGTAATTTCACAATTGAAAATTCCAAAATTTAATTTTACTTATCACAAAAACTTGAATTTACAAACTTTTATTTCAATCTATACAGTAGACTCCCGATTATCCGATGTAATTGGGACCGGGACGACCTCGGATACGTAAAAACTCGGATAATACAAATATTAAGTTCAGTTATGGTAAAAAATACGTAAAACCACATGAAAGGTTACAAAACTTGTTCATTGTATGCAAAAACATAATAATAATCACAATTACAAACTTGTAAGCAAGTATAGAAACATGGATTATTGTTTAAAAATTCTTTGATCGCCTTCTGAGATAATCTCTTCTCTTGCTATAAAGATCTTTATTTATGTTTGTTATTTTTCAATAACATGCTCGGTTAACCGGGACTCGAATAACCGGGAGTTTACTGTATTAAATTTGATACTTCAATTTTTCCATTTAATTTCATATCAATTTCTTATCAAATTCAAATTAGTATCTTTCTTCAACCATCTCTTGCTTTTATTTACATTTAAAACGGAAAGGTACCGTACCGATAAACACTTATTGTTGTTATCGTCCACTCTAACATGGAAATTTATGAGCTGTGATAATAACAATAATAATATGGAAACGTACAGCTAGCTCAAAAACAAACAGGTTGTGAGTTGTCTCAAAACAAAACAGTAATTCTAGAGTGTGAAAGATAAGACACTGACAATATTTCAAATATTGACCTAGTGGCTTGTGCCGGGGCCGCTTTAATTTATCACAAATTAAAACTAGTTTTGGTGCGTTGGTATATTGTTGAAGCAGTTCCGCAGTTCTCCGCCACTATTATGGCTTCTCTTCTGGCACTTTTCATTATCTTCTCATTATGGCACTCTTCTTCATACTATTAGTTCTCTCTCTATTTCTCTCACACTCTTTGTTCCAGTATCTCTCTTTCTCTCTTTCAATCTAAAGAATTGGATTTCTATTGATAAACATAAGACATTCTATTCCCTATCTCCATACTTGGTCGATTTTGTGCGTTTCTAAAGCATTATGTTAATGTTTAACTGAAGCGGTTGGCCCTATAGTGCGATTCACGTCAAGAAGTCAGCATTGCTTAGATGGGAGTTTGCTATCCTTGTTCAGCACAAGGCAGTTGCTGATGTCTCTATCCTATTCGCACTGTGCATAGTTGCCGCACACAGTTCCAACAAACACGTTTGGCGCAGTTTTCTCTTTCTCTCTCAATGAAACTTGGCATCAATGCTCCT
Organism: Laodelphax striatellus; assembly: GCA_017141395.1. Taxonomy (NCBI): domain Eukaryota; kingdom Metazoa; phylum Arthropoda; class Insecta; order Hemiptera; family Delphacidae; genus Laodelphax; species Laodelphax striatellus. The sequence goes on along the minus strand of CM029541.1, from coordinate 12,697,669 downwards.
CATATAAACAATGCTGACTTCTTGACGTGAATCGGACTATAGTACTTTTACCGCCCCACGCGAAATTCATGAGTGCCGCCCCTTTTATTATTTTGTCATTGTTAGAATGAGAAACATTATTTTATTTTAATACTTCTATTTATCAAGATCTCGATCTAGAATCTAGATTGACCTATATATACTGTTCAGTTTTGTACTTTGTAGTTCGGCACTGCTCGCCTGCCTAAGAGCCGGGCCTGCTTCCTGGTAGTGACGGTTTCTAACTGCAAGAGACTAGCACCTGTTACTCCCATTGTATGGGTGACCACTTTCTGCGCTGATGTTCTCCGCTGAATGTCATTCATTCATGAGAATTAAAATCGCTTCCCGGTGATTCGGCACCCACCTAAAGCTGTAGGTCCACTCATCTCTCATCATCATCACCTTTCTCATTACCCCCACGCACAAGCTAAGACCTAATATATAGTATACTAGTGAAGTATAGTGTACTGCCTGAGTCTAAGCCTCATGTCCCACGGAGGAATGCAATACGTAATCGAAAACCGGTTTTTGTAGTGTATTAATTTAGCACTCTTCGCCTCTCCTCTTCAGCCGTCAGGGACACGGAGCTTAGACTCGGATATACTTATAGAGTATGTATATAGTAGAGTATATATAGAGTATAAAGTATAATAGAGATAAAAAATAGTATCTACTATGGAGTAGAGCTAATATATCGTATACTATATACAGTATACTATATACGTATAGTGGACTCGTGGTATTCGATAAATATATTTTGTTATACTGAACTGAAGTATATTTATAGTGAACTGGTTTGTTGTGGTGGGGCCTAAATTTCGTAGTCACATGTACGTACAGTGCATCCAAACACGCATTTCGCTACACACTTCAACACAGAGATCAACGTTTGTATGTGTGTATACAGTACTGTGTTTACTGTGTGAGTTGTGCCAGCCAGAGCGCGCACTTATTCTGTGAATTCCACAGTGTACAAGGTCAGTGTGGCAACGTCACCGGTTGCTATGACAACGGAGCACAGCGAGCCCTCTGATTGGTCGACACAGTAGCGCGCTGAAGTTATTTAACCTTGTAGTGAAACTGTGATAAACAATCAGTCGCGAGCGATAGCTGGTGGAGGACGGTTGTGTGTTGTACGCGCCGGTGTTTTCTAAACAATTAGCACTCTGAAAGTTTGTTAAAAGTGATAAAAACTTGACACAAGTGTGCTAGAAACTTTGTTTCTAGGTGACGATTGGGATTTCATTGGAATAGGCTAGTCTTACGGACTTGGAAGGGATTCTATCCCTAACCTTCGATAACGTGAGTTGATAATATTTGAATAATATTATTCTATATTCTTATGTTTTGGAATAATCAAATATTAAATTTATCAATGATAATCGTTTAATAAATAATCAATTATTGAGTCTTACGGACTTGGAAGGGATTCTATCCCTAACCTTCGATAACGTGAGTTGATAATATTATTATTTTATATTCTTATGTTTTGGAATAATCAAATATTAAATTTATCAATGATAATCGTTTAATAAATAATCAGTTATTGAGTATTGGAGTAGTAAAACAGATTTTAAATCGCTATCCCTATCAGTATCCCTACCTATTCCTATTTTTTGGGAATTAAGTAAATTTTGGGTAGTGGTGTTGATTCATAGGTACTCTTATGTTTTGGAATAATTAAATATAATCTTCAAAATATAATGATCCAATAATATCTAATAATATTCAATAAATAATCAGTAGTCGTTGGAATAATGAAACAGATTTGAAAGGGATTCTATTCCTAACTTTTGATAACGTTATTAACGTTTTTGATAATTTATATTCTGTATTGAAATAATTGAATATCCAATCATCCAAGATCAATAATAATCATGTGACAAATAATCATAAAAAATAATATATTGAAATGATTAAACAGACTTGGATGGAATTTATCCTTAAGGGTTGTGTTTCATAAGCTCGAAAGATCAATTGATAATACAGAGTTTATTATGAGTATTACAATCAATTAAGAAATTCTTGGTCTCGTCAAAGAATAGATTGAGACATACATATTTCAATATCACTTATTTATCATGTAAATAAATAATTGTGACATAATATCAGTTGAATTTGATAATAATATTATAATGAGTTTATACCAATAATCCTTGAATTTGATGAATTTTTTAAATAAAAAGTAGCTTACTTATCTATCACTATCTAATTGTCTCTTATACTGTATAGAAGATGTGTAGGAAACTTCCAAAATACGTTTTATCATAGAGAAAGCACACGCAAGACGTGTGATTTGACGTATGCTTTCTCTATGGTTCTATTTAAAAGTGGGAGAGTAATCTTGTCATTATGCAATTGATAAATATTCTTCTTTAATTTTGTGAAATGATTAACCAAAATTAATTGACCAATAATGGTGTTCATATTCACTGTCACTGTTTAGAAATCCCATGAGTCACTAGAAAACTGCGTCATTGGAAAAATTATCACTATTGTTATCTTGAAGGGTGCTAATTGACTGTCTACTATGACATGACATGCTATCCTTTTCAAGGATATTTGTATCATCACATGATAAAATTGGGATTTTAGACTAATAGGTCTTTCCAGATCTTTGAAAAACTGGTTGTGCTACTCTTCGAATACAATGATACTAATCAAACCACAATGTAGTACATTATAAAATGTAATTGATCTATTTTTAATTCAATTTCTAACAGGAGTAATTTGGTGAATAACTGTTTACTTGGTGAAATAACCGGAACTCTAGAATAGATCTAATCGTTTGCCATTCATAAATAGGGAATCACAATTTAGGGCCTGTGGCAAAATAATCTTGATGGTTTTGTGTATCATTTGAAATGAAACTAAACCGGTTTATCGTTTTGTAGATCTTTAATTTTTTATGTTTTACAGTTGTACAATAGTTAGGAATGATCCATCTGATTCAATTTTAAAAATTAATGAAGTTTTACTATGAAAAAGGAAACCTCACTTATGATTTTACATTAGAACACTGATATGATGTTAGATGCTACCGGGTTATTGTTTTGTAGATTAATAAAATTTCTATTATTTAATAGTGAGTGAAGGAAGTACCTATTCATCTTTCCATTAGAGTAAACCCAGAAGTAAAATCATCTTCTTCTGTAATCTCTCAATATTATACCATGACTTGGTAGCCTATATTTTTTTATATTGTGAGGTGGACAGTGACAGTTTTTTTTTTTGGACAGTGATTCTTCTCACATAGTGATATACAATTGAGAAAAATTAAAGGGCTCATTAGCGGAAGTAAAACTTATATGATGACTGATTTGAACATAAATAGCCTACGGTATAATGTTTGATATGAGATATTTTCAGGTTGACTCATTTTGATTTAAAGATTTCAAATAAATGCACTTCCTTCAACTGCTAATCTGTTGACTGATTAATTACAATTCCAAGCAATATTTCAGATTTAAATTTATGGTTATAATAAGGACTTTAATTAAAATAGTTTGTGACAATATTGAAAACTTAGATTGCTTAAACTTGGAGATTTGAGAGGTGTGATATAATACCTGCATTTGTATAAATCTATAATATTTAAAAAAAATTAATATTTCAATAATTAATTAATATTTATTTAAATATCAATATTTTATATAATATTTTTAAAAATCTATATTATATTAAGAAGCTGAAACTATTTGGAGAACAGAGCCTCCAATGATATTCTTGCGAAGAAGCTATTCTATGAATAATTTCAATTAAAAAAAATCTAGATGTCTAGTCCAAACAATAACTATTGTAGAGTTGTGGTGGCCAGCATTTCCATTAGAACTGCGCAGTTCCGGAATACTAGTAGAAGTTTCCATTCAGAAATGTGAATAACTATTCCAAATCCAAATAAATAATACATTTGAGACCTCAAGTCTAGAAAACTTACTACAAAAATTCATAATATTTTAACCACAAAATTATGAAGAATGGAATGACAGTAAAAATTTTAATAAAAAAACTATAATTTTGAAGCTATTTATTAGACTTTTAGTTTGAAACTATTTATTTAGAATTTTTCTGTTTTACTGTCTAATAAGAAGACTACTTGTAAAATGCAAGTTGTACTAAGATTTTTATGATCTTTAAAGTTAATTATTAGACAAATTGGCATAACTTATTGTTAGCAATAATTGTTAAACTCAACAAAGACCAAGCAATATTTTTCAGCTATAAATCAATAGCTCAACTAAGCAATATTTTTTAGTCGTAAATCAATAGTTTTTTTTCTATGATGGCAGGAAATCTTTAAATAAAGATGAGGTGATCGTTTTTACTCTTTATACTCTTTTATCCAGTGTGAGAGTTTATACGCTTTTTATGAGTTTGAGAAAGCAATGACTATGACATTGAGCAGAATAGGTTTCATTAGAGTTTGATTTCATCTTCTTTATCAACAATTGGAAGCGAATTCTCTGACTCACTGAGTTTCTTGATAAGAATGATTCAACACTAGAGATTTGAGAGCTGTATTTCGTCACAGTGCGATGAATCACAGCGTCTCAACAATCTGTGTCGTATTTATTATCAGTTATCATGAGAGAGGCTGCATTGAAAAATTCTATTTCCATGATTGTTTAGTCTTTAAATGACGAAAGAGGTGTGATTTAATGCCTGCATTTGTTCCATCTTATCAATATTGTGTAATTGAGTTTATGTTTTTAAGTACTCCTTTCAAGTTGACTTTTTTTCTGTGGTGATGCCCACTTAAGCCTGTGCGTAGGTAGGTAATGGGAAGGATGATGAGAGATGAGTGAACCTACAGCTTTAGGTGGGCTCCGAACCATCGGGAAGCAATTTTGATTTTCAAGAATGAATGGCACTTAGCGGAGAAAGGCCTTACTGAAAGTGGTCACCCATACAATGGGAGTAAGAGGTGCGAGTCTCTTATCTAATCTCACTTATCACACGACACTGGCACGACCAAAAGCCAACCGCTTCCCTGATTATTATTACTTATCATAGCAGGATTATTCTAACTTGTCAGAAAACAGCTGATTTAACGTCAGTAAACGAGCGTACATCAATCAGCTGTTTTCTGACAATTTAAAATAATCCTGCTATATCTAATTCTAATATATACTTGAGACTTAAATTCAATTCCATGCCATACAGTTTCTGTTGATTTAGTATTCATTTTCCACCTCTGGAATATTTTGTCACATTCCACTCATGAATAAAATATATTTTGAAAACTATGTCACTTTCACAATTTTCAGCTTGAAAATGTTTGACCTTAACCTCGTCAACAATGAGTCGCGTTTCAGTGATCAGATATGTTAAATATTGCAGAAAAATACATAGTACAGTTGTAGAAACAGTTTGAAATTGTAATGAGCTAATATTTTTTTCACAGGAAATGCAAAACATATACGGTGATAACTGCACCAGTACTTTTTTGGGACGTCTTGTAGCTGACTCCACTTGTTTGGCGTCTTATGATGTAAGTTTCATGAATTTCTATCTTTTTATCGTATTTATTGGTCAATTAATCCATTATAAAGGGATATGTATTTATAAAATTTGTAGAACAGATATTGATGTTGTGGAATCTTTCCATAATAGAAAAAACGTTTTGAAATTGTCAATCTCCACTTTCATTCTATTTTCATCCACAGCTGAGGATGTGTCAAGTATAATCACAGTCTAATAAATACCATCTATTTATTAGACTGTGGTATAACATGAAACCATGGTCTTGGTGTAAACAATATTTAATTAATTATATTGCCTGCAATATAATTATAGAGTTCTAAAGAAATATAATTCTCAACTCATAATTTCAAACTTGAAATCTGTTACAAGGTTATTTCAATAAAATATTTCAATTTTAAACTAGAATGTTGCTTTATAAGATGGCATCATAATTTATGAAAACTCCTTTATACTTTTTTCTAAAGCAGAGTATAAGTATCAGAGAATAAGTATCAGAGTATAATCAGAGTATAAGTATTAACCATTGTACATGCTATAGTTATCCAATACACAAGGTACTTATAATTATTAAGCAATATTTTACTACTACACACTAATCGCTGATAACAAAATTAAGTATCAATAGTAAATTTATTGAGGCATTAGCTAGAAAAATAGTCTATTTACACTTCAATTGATAAGTTATCGACCTTGAAGACAAGTAACACAAACTTTCATGAGTCATTGCTGATAACTTTCAACTATAATTTGAATTATTATACAGTGTTTTAGTGCTAATTGTCGGTTCACCTTGCCTCGTGCTTAGTTTATCATTTTATTGTGAGTACTTTTTGAAACACGAATAAGTTGGCAGGTGAAATAGGTTTCATTATAAATTTGTTGGATTTAATTCAATTGAATGTATAAAACGGGCACGTATTCCATTGTAATTGACTGAAAATAACATTTTACTTCGTGGGAATGTAGAATAAAATATAGATTTCATTCTTGGAAAGGAGCTACATCAGCTGCTTTCAAAGAATGAAATGCTATACATGATAGCTCTACACAAAATTAGTTATTTAGTTACAACAAATACGTACGTGCCGTTTTCTACATTGAATACAAAAAATCAAAGACAACACAAACTATAGAGAAATCTATTTTCTTTCAATATATTTTTTTCAATAATTCTATACGGTTCCTACATTAGCAGATCGAAAGTTTAAAGAACAGAATAAAGTGTACAGTAAGTTCTGATAAACTTTATTATGTAGACCACTCCCAATATTTATAACATTTATACCACTTCTAATATATTATAAAAACTTGAAACTTATATCTTAAATAAAAATCAACTAAAAATTATGCATTTTCCAACAAATTAATTACATGAAAGATTAGTTGAATTTTTCTATCAAGTAGAAATATGCTAAATTTTTTTGGCACTTGGACTGCTGGCAACTACTAACCGTATTAAAAACATTGCGTGCTGCTCTATTTCACTGCCACAAAATTTCGATCTGAACCATTTTCAAAATAATTCTGTAATCCATTTGTAAAATTTCATTGAGCTAAATATATCTAACTGGAAACACCACTGATTGAACAAGCTGAGTTCTAATCATCACATTTCATGTATTGCAAAAAATTAGGATATTTAGCTCAATGATCATGATTTATATGTTTAGTCCGATGTTTTCAAAAAAGTACTCGCGCTACCCCTCTTGCCATAGCCCGACCGGTTCTGGCTATGTGCCAAGAAATTTTGGCCCATCTATAGTAAATTCTAAATATCATAAAATTTTTAGCATATTTATGGTTCTTGGTATAAGATTATATATATCTGATATATATCTTGATTAGTGATGTAAAATTCCCGGGAATTTAAGATCGAGGAAATATTCCCAGGGAATTTAAGGGAAATATTCCCAAAAATCATAAATTCCCGGGAATTTATGGAAACTTATGGGAATTTATTATTTCTTTTATCTAAAATGACCGAAAAAGACGTTTTTTGTTACACAACGTTTCAAACACCTGTTATATAACAGATGTAAAAAATATAAGGATGACTAACTTGAAAACTGTAATAACTTGAAACAAACAGTAATTTGAAGTTCATAGACGATAGACTGATCATTTTCATGAAAGGTGTAAGGAAGAATGAGCACTCAATTAAATTTTCTCAATTATTTGTTCACCACTATTATCATTTTTCTTTATGAATAAATGCTAGTAAATCAGGAAAACAAGTCCTTACCAAGGACTTCAAAGGCATACTTTGAAAGTCAAAGTATTAAGTAATTTGACTTTCATGGCATGATTTTATTCCATTTCTTCACAAAAAATAATTGAATCCCTAAATGAAGAATGAGTAGAATATAAATCCAAAAATTAGAAATGATGATAAAATACAACAAAATTGACCAAAACAAGAACATTCTTACTCAAGTTTAATTGAATATTGAAAAAAAATAATTAGACAGCTCACAATCTTTCAAGAGTCACTAAGGCTCACTCAACTTGTACCAGGTAATAGGTCCTATTACTTCACCTATCACTAAAGCTGCCATATCTCAGTCAATATTGGTCCAATCTTAACAAATGAGATTTCAATCGATTTGTAATTAAATTTACTAAAAAAGGTTATTCTTGTAAAATTTTCGAAATATCAACGGTTTCCGAGTTATTTAAGAAACAAAATTTTAAATTGCCGCCATTTTGTTTTATGGATTTGAAAACTTGTCATAATTTTTTTGTAGCTTTGTCCAGTTGTCATTAATGTTGGTGCAAAGTTTTAATTCAATATGTTTCACCATTATGGAGATAAAAAATAATGAGTGAAAAAAAAAACAAAATGGCAGCTGTTAGACTAAGAATATTTCTCAATATAAGAATATTTCTCTAAGGACTTCTGGACAATTTAAATATGATATTTAGATATGGTTTTTACCCAGGAACAATGCCCTGGAATATTGGTAGGGATTTCTGAAACACTCTGTATACAGTTTCAAATAGTATATCTGTACATGTATAGTATATTGTGTATGTATGAAGCACTTTTATAAATTCCCTTAAATTCCCAAAAATTCCCATAAATTCCCAAAATTTCTTGGCCTGGGAAATATTCCCGGAAATATTCCCAAATCATAAGTTCCTTCCCATTGGGAATATTCCCGATCCACATCACTAATCTTGATGTATATTATCTGACTATGATAACTGTTTTTTTAGAATCTTCGGTCCTTAATTTCAATTGCAATGAAGTAACTTTCAATTCATCCACTTTACTTTATTTGAAATTATTTCTATTCAATATCTTTCCAATCCAATTTATCAGCAATAAATTGAACATCTAATAAATAATTTGCATTCTTATTCCAAACAAATTTATTAACAGTTTGTAAGTCTTGAGGATTCCACGGTAGCTATTCCTATTATAGAGTATACTACAACGAGATATAATGTAACTTCCCCTTTTGATCATAGAATAGAATAGATTTAATGCCTCTCACTTCTAGAGTCTAGGTCGAGTATACATTTTTCTAGTTTATTAAGTCTTGCAATTTTATTTATTACTAAATTTGTCTTGTCACATTGATGAAGTTAATTTTTATCACATTTTTCACGCCTTATTTCTGGTATAGTTGCAGTATTGTGAGTTCCCAAGAAAGCATGCTTCATTCTTGTTACTGTACTTCTCGACAATTTAAAAAATAAACTTCAATACCTACTCGTATGAAACTTTCTAATAGTAATTTCAATATTTTCCTTGTAATCTGTATCAATTTTATTCTAATAATTCCAATTTTCCAAACAGATCGGATACTTGGAAGATGATTTCGCCAAAAACGCTGTGATTAATGCAGACGTGAACCTGAACAAAGCTCATTGGGGCAGCTATGATAATTATTATGATAATCAACCCATGGAGCTAGGCAGAGATGATGCGGAAAGTAAGTAGCTTTTGTATTTCAACAATAAAAAAGTCTGGAACTATATAAAGGGTAATATTGATAGACAATTCAATCCTGTTTAATTCAGTATCAGTCTGTTATGAGAAGAAATATTTTTACTTCTTGTTATTGCTAGTTATTTTTGCTAAGGCAACTGGTTTGAAAATTAATTATTGTCACTGAAACTCATTAGCCTTCAACGTTTTATGACAGTGTATGAAAATCCATCCATGAAATATTAATAGGCTGACTGCATTATAGAGGATGAATTCTTTGATATGATTTGAATATTGTAAAATTGTGTAAATGAACAAGCTATACTGATGACTACTCTTCCATGCTCATAATTTTAGTTAATTGATGCTCTCCCGATTAATGATCAATGTTTTCAATTTCTTTTACTTTTTACCTTCTTTTAGGCTCCGTGGACTTTATTAGAGTGGCACTTCTTACAACGCAAATTTCAAGCATTCTCTTTACTTTCTTGCAATTTAATTTAGGCATTACTTTCTTGCAATGTATCTGTTGCTGTTATGTGTCCAATATTGTACCTAAATAATTATATTACTCTTTCTATACTAGTACACAATGTATTGTTTGTAAAAACGTCGACGCTTCGAATTTGCGTTGTAAGAAATGCCATGCTTAATTGTTTTTTAAGAAGTGCCACTGTAATAAAGTCCACGCCACCTTTAACTTACTTATACTTTTATACATTATTACAATTTTTATCATTTTTGTTTCATGTTCTCATAGTACATAGTACTATGTTTTTGATTTACTATGTGTTTCATGTTTTTTATATGTCACCTTACCGTCATATAGCAATTAAGGTATTTCTCAATTCAATCAATTTTTATTCTTCCAAAAAATATTCTATGTTCTAAGTAGAAACAAAGTTTCCAAGTAGTGTATGAGTGTAAATTCATTATAATATGTAATTCTAATGTTAAGAACTCGGTGAAACGCACAGATTTTTGAAACCCATGTGACATCAAATTTATTATATTATAATTTTTGTAGGCTACTGTGTAATTTTTGTTACGGTAATGAAAAATTTCTGATTTCTCAATTTCATAACTTCATTGTCTTGCTCGTAATTCCTTGTCATGGTTATGCCCTCTCAATCAATGATCAATTTTCGAATGTTTCATAAATTCTTATTCCAATTCTTGTTTTATTTGCCCACAGATAAGACTGAAACCTTATCAGAATGGATGTCGAAACCGGTGATCAAATGGTCGGTGAAAGATACGCTAGCCTGGCTAACCTGGGTTGCCAAAGAAAATAACTGTGACTGTATGGGATTCGAAACGAATATGTACGCTTTTTCCGAAATAAAAGGCTCCGAACTGAATCAGCTTACCAGAGAAGATTTCCTCAGTATGATACCGAAGCGCGAGTTTGCTCTGCAACTGTATGGACATCTACTCAAACTCAAAGAGAATGCTGACTTGTATGGTGAGTACTAAAGCCATTTTCAATAGAAAATTAATGAAAATTCTATACTTTCAATGTACTTCTCTTTCTTCTTCTAGTTATTATTTGTAGTTTATTATATATGTAGTATTATTTGTTATAGTTTATATCTCTTGTGAAATGTTGCGTCATTTCTATGTTGATCATAAACTCCAAGAAAAGTAATGTACTTTCAATGTAATAACTTTTAAAGTAATAACTTTCAATGTACTTCTCTTTCTTCTTCTAGTTATTATTTGTAGTTTATTATATATGTAGTATTATTTGTTATAGTTTATATCTCTTGTGAAATGTTGCGTCATTTTTATCTTGATCATAAACTCCAAGAAAAGTAAGATTGTGATAATCTTAACAATTTAAAAGGTTCGTGATTTTATAGGCCTACTGAGCAGAGACCCTGTGAATTCAGTTCTTGGAAAGCCATTTTGGGGGATACTGTAATTTAAAATATTATGTTTGTTTAGGAATTCACTCATAACTCATTGAAGAAATTTGATTTAAAATAATTGAAGGAATTTATTTCAACATCGTCGATAACTGATACTATAACCGGCTGAAAGTTGTGGTATTTAGTCTATATTCATGTAAATGTTGGGAAAGTTTTGGTATTGTTGTTATATTCAATATATATTTTGTTTCATTCTAGGTATCCAATCTCCATACCTGGATGTGGACAATTATACGAATTCCAGTCATCAGATAGTGCCATTAATCAGTGTTTCCAGTAGCTATGACTCCGGGGATAATGCTAGCCTCTACCCACTACAAGGTGAATAATCAAATTTCATCAACCATTTCAAATTCAAACTCTAATTTAAATTTATTTCCTATTTGTCATAATACATTAACGTTACTTTTTATAAATCAAATCTTATGTAATACAGAACATAATTATACAAATACAGGAAAAACCTGCAGAGTTATAAGCCTGAGGAAAGCTAACAAACATAATTTTGCATACAAGTATTTCTATTTTATTCTAAGCTGTTCTATTCTTTTCTATTTTATTTATATTGTTTAATATTTTGTCTCTTCTTCATTATTGAATGTTGATGTAAAATTATTTCCATTCTCGAAAAATTGTTTCCATTAAGCAAAACAATGCTTTCTATTGATAATAACAATACCATATAATATTTATTTTAGATACAATACTGTTCATAGATGATTAAATTCCATTAAAATGCATTGACAGGTATATTGATTATAAGATTATTTTTTTGGAAACATTCCAGTTACATTATTACAAACAATAAATGAATGATAGGTCCAAACTTTGAATTTAACCACAAATATCCGTTGAAGTATTGAGAAAGTTTTCAATACGGAAGTTAGCTTATCTACTCTGGTCAACTGAAATCTCTACAAAATAATAATGAATAACTTAGATGTTGATGCGTGTAAAGTTTTAATATAGTAAAAGAGGATTGCAAAACTATAATGACAGCAAATTTGACCGTTGAATTGGACCAATTTTGTCGTTAATTCAGTCGTTAAATTTTAATCGTTAGATTCTGAAAGACGTTGGTAAAACTAATTCTAGCCACTGTGACCGTTACATTGGGCCAATTTAGATGTGTTTTATGCCAAAAGAAAGGTTATTGGTCCTAGATGTGCAGGTTTTATTGTTATTTTTGGGGGAAAATAGTTTAAGGGGCCCTCTTCAGGGACAGTTTTGGGCTTAAGCGTTCATTTAGTATTATGTGTACATTACTGAATAAATAAAAAAGCAAAATAAGCTCAGCAGCAACATTTTCCCCCAAGTTTTTCATTTTTCTGAGGGTGATGCCCACATGATCTCTAGGCTTGTGCGGAATGAAATCAAGTTTTTTTTGTATGAAAACATATATTTTTCAATTTTTCTAGACGACTTCGAGCGTAACGATAGCGGCTACGAAGACCCTTCAGACTCTGAGCTACAACTGTCAATTCCGATGATGGGAATTCGTTTAGGGGGTCAGTCCAAACCGGAGTCCGACACCAACAACGAGTTGCTGCGTTTGCCCGCGGGTGGCGGGGTCAGTCCGTGGGGTGGAGCGGGGGCGATTGGAGAGGGGGAACAGACGTCGTCTGAGGAGGAGGAGGAGGAGGTGGCGGCGGCTGAGGAGGCGGCTGCCCTGGCCAATGAGACCAAGAAAAAACCGGGGCGACCGAGGGGTATTCGCAAAAAGAAACCAGGTAAATTGATAATAATTAACTGATTGATGAGAAAAAGTTCAATTACATTGAACTGGCTCTTTTCCAATAACATGTTCCATTCAAGATTCCCCAAAATGAGCGTAAACCTCATGAATCAGATTTAAATAAACCTATTTGTTATTCGAGTTGACAAATTTCATTCTATGTGTATGTATAGTAGGCTACTATATTTTTTAATTTGGCGGATGGCTAATGTATTTCATTCAACGTTTCAATTTTCTTATAATGAAAAACGAGTTTGATAAGTGAAAGAAGTTTACTATTTTTAATTTGGCGGACGGCGAATGAATCCATTCAACGTTTCAATTTCCTTATAATGAAGAACGTGGTTGATCAGTGAATGTAGTTTTTTATTTTTTTATTGAGAATAAAAAAATTTTCAATTCACATTGACTAGAAAAGCAAGTTTATGGATGAAATAATCTTCAACCATTTCAACCTTGGAAAATCACTTCTATCATATTTTGCCAACTATCTCAATAACCACTGCAGAAAGAAACTTCTAATAATGTTATTGATTCCATTGGTCTCATTCTGTTTCGAAACTAAGTTTTCTTATATATTTGTATTATAATATCAACTTTCTTTGGGCAAAACTGATACTAACCTACTATATCCTCAATGTTTGTGTGTTGTAAAACATTCTTTTATTGATTCGATTTCAGTATAAACTGACAAAATCCAGTTGATCATAATAATAGAGTACTGTATCAAAGTAGATTCTCCACTTCAAACTCATTGATAAGCTTTAATTTTTTTCCAGAAAAACTAGGAAGGCTTTGGGAATTCATCAGGGATCTTCTGAACGACTCAAGGTACTGCCCAAGTATAATTTGCTGGGATGACTACGAGAAGGGTACGTTCCGGTTTGTACAGAGCGAGAAAGTCGCCAGGCTCTGGGGAGACAAGAAGGAGAATCCGGAAATGAACTTCGAGAAATTCAGCAGAGCTATGAGGTAATTAACATGATTGTTGGAAAAAAATCGCATTGAAATTAATAAAATTTGCCTCATGTTCGATAGCGAGGAATATGACTTCCCTTGAATTCTTTGATATTAACATGATTGTTGGAAAAAAATCGTATTGAAATTAATAAAATTTGCCTCATGTTCGATAGCGAGGAATATGACTTCCCTTTAATTCTTTGATATTAATTCACAATAAAACTAGACTATAGTGCTTTCCATATCCTTGAAGACACTTGAGCATAGAGACAGTACCACACCACTTTCTGAGAAAGCGAATCAAACGCGCCTTCAGCGTTGCCAATACTAACACAAATGATTGCTATCATTTTTGACGGTCACTATTGACTGTACGCTTCACATTCCTGATCATCTTTTCTACTTGTAAATCATCCAAGTTAACATACCGAGTCATGATAGCAGACTGATATTTCAGTCTAATACGCATGCGTGCTCAGATGATTAAACAGCACACAATATGACAACATTGCCAGGCATTCTGATTGGATTACGCACTAAGCTGGCCAGGGGTCTTTAAAGATGGAAATCACTATAACTTACTATAATTATATCGTATAGTTCAGAACTGCTTCAGGTTGAGGACATTAATCTGAAATATTGTCAATACTAGGATTTGATAGTGAATCAGCATCTAATGTTAATCTGAAAAATTAATTCAATAAGGTGTTTACTAGGTTATTGGAAAATTCTCAAATCAATGTTTAATATTTTAAGAATGACAAAAATGTCATGCTTCTATTAATTCTAGTTTGTGAGAATTATTTGAAGTAAAAGAATGAATATTGACGAGGAAGAATTGAAGAAAAACGAAGAAACGAAGAATGAAGAAAGAAAAAGGAAGAAATTATTTGAAAAATAAGAATGAATTGAGAAAAATGAAAAATGAAGATACAATTCAGGTAAATAAATAATTAAGTCACTCATTTAGGATTAAGGCGGCAGCTACATTAAAATACATTGTAGACAATATTTTTTCATTATTGCCCTTAAGATATTCCAGGTTCTTACGGCCTCGTCTTGGACCTTAATATTAGGGTCAAGCAGGAGTATTTAGCAGAAAAATAATATCCAAGCAGTTACACTAGTAGTTCCTAAGTTATTTTTAGATATTATTAGATATATTCATATGGCTTTTTAACGTTGGGGAGACCTCTACGTGTAGTTTCCACACCACCTTATTTATTGATATTATTAGATTATAGACAGCAATTTTAATCATACTAATAGATTAATCATCAACTAACACTATAAAAATTATGACGATATAAAATCTTACCTAGTCAACATTTTCAAAATTAAGTGAATATTCTGAAAAGTGAAATCTATTATATTGAAAGGGTTTTGTGCCGTGTAGAGTAGATTTTGGAAAGTTTAAGGAGAAGTTTGAGTGGGGACGGATTTTGATGCGGTATGCGCCAAAACAAAGATGAAAAATTGAATTTCTGCAGGCTCTATTTGTTTTTCAAAAATAATCATTTTAAATGGGAGAAAAATAATGAAAACCAAAAACCATCTGTTGGCATTAAAATGTACTAAATTATTAAATCTACTGAGTTAGTTTGTGAAATGCCACATAGGTAGAGCTTTGGAACGTTTTTCCAAAAGTAGTACAGTGACTATAAAATAGTCTTACTGTACAGATGGGCCAAACTTTCTTGGCACTTGGCAGCTGGCTACTACTAAGCGCATTAAAAACATTGCCTGCTGCTTTAAATCTTCCCCCAACTGGCATCATGCTTTCAGCTGATCATTGCGTGTAGTAGCCCAATATTTTAGAAAAGTACCCGCGCTACCCACTCGCCAAAGCTCGACCGGTTCTGGCTATGTGCCAAGAAATTTAGGCCCATCTATACAAGGTAGGATTTCATTGGTATAAATGTGCTGCTGTCAGCTGCAGATATTCAAAATAGCAACTATTTAAAACTAAGAATTTTAGAAAATTCAAGTGAGCGGCGCTTTGCGCTGCACGGGGTGAACTCGTAGAACTTTAACTGTCTTACACCATGTTTCCCATGGGTTATACGGTGAGGTGGAACTACCTACGGGTCTCCCCACCAATCAAATAAGGCATAAGTTATGTTAATATTAATACGGTAACCTAGATTAACAGATTAATTAACAAAATGATTCTTTCGTTGCAGGTACTACTACAAGAGCAAAGTTCTGATAGCAGTTCAAAGGCGCCTAGTCTATCAGTTTGGACCAAAGGCAATGATCAGGCAGAACCAGGCTCTGCAAAGCTCTAACCACTTTAATAATGGCTTTCCATCGTAAGAGACCAATAACAATTCTGAGTTAGCAAACCGTGAACACAAGCCATTGCAGAACCAAAAAATGGATTTGATTTTTCAATCTACATTCCTAATCTGGAGCTGATTAAGTTAGTGGAGCGTTATCTTGAATGTTTCTAAACTTCTTGAAACGTTTCCTTTTTTCGGAAAATCGCTTCTTGTTCTAGAGCTTGATATTATTTTTGAAACAAAAACATTTTTAAAATGATTGATTTCAAACAAAAACATTTTAAGCTTTTCGATAGAGTTCGAAAATTTTTGTTAACTAAATGAGAACTGTGATAATTTGTATATATTTTGAGGATCAGTCCACAATCATTCAATGTATGTGATAGTTATATGGTGCAAGAAGTTCATAAATGTAAAAATTAACTTATATAAGTTGATGAAGATCCTACTCAGATAATTGAAATGATTTAATCAAACAAGCAGTCCAGAGATTCGATAAAATTTACTTCAGGAACGTAATAATGAATTAAATCCTGAATGAAATTATAGATATTCAGTCCATGCATATGATAACGAGAAACCATAAGCCCAGAAGATGAATTAAGTCCATGAATAAATAGTGCCATAAGTAGTAATTTGATTGGTCATGTATGAGGTGATGAATATTCAGAAAATGAATTGACGAAGAAAACCTGGATGTATTTTAGTCAAGAAGAAAACTACACGAGATTTTTATAAATTACCAAGGTATGTTTTGATAAAAATATGTTTATGTAACTTGAATGTTTTGGGCGATTATATGTTGTATTTCTTGGTAGATACTACAAGCTTTGGTGTATTTACGTAGTGTAAAATTATGAGTGGAATCAAACGTATTTCTGAAATGTTTTTTGCTGTGTAGCACGGTACCATTCATTATGTTACTAGGATAAGTTTCAAACAAAGGTCTTCTATGAAATTTCATGTTTTTGATGTCCGTGTTTGATTGATCTCTGAAGACACTTTATTGTAATCAGGCTGTTTCTACGAATGAAAGGGGTAGTCTAGGTCTAGAATATAATTATCTTTCTGTTTTAAAAACATCGTAGCTTCATTTTTGACGTAGAAACTATGGTACCAGTATCGTTTTGTCTTGTTATTGTAAATTCTTCTTCAGTTATTCAGTTCATTTGAAAATGCTCATTGTTATAATAATGCACTTATAAGTGCTTCACTGGTTACATGAGTCATCTTAGTATGATATTTTTGAAGTTCGTAATCCTATAAAATAATTATTCCTTGTAAACTATTTTATGTGTTGTAGTAATACAAATGTGTATGTCGATTGTTGAGATCCAACATCAAATAATATCATTTAGTAGTCCTTTAAGTGTCACGTTTCTTGGAAGAACGTCTCTTCAAATATAATCTTCAATCTTGTTGAAGAACTAGTTGTTGAAATTACAAAAAATATGGCTGTTCAAAATAATTTTGTAAATGTAAAGTACCCATCTTATAAATGTATAAATTTAGCTTAATAAATATATATAATTTATAAGAATAAGTACAATTCATAAATTTGAGTTTGATGTAAAATTTATACTGTACCGGTATCGTGACTGTGCTTGGTGTTTATCAAATAAGGAGAATACCCAATTCAATTATTCAAGTTTCAGATTGAAGCATTAATCATTTTAAAATGTCTATTAACTTTTATTATTTTCCCAACTGATGAGATAAAATTCCTTGATAATTTGAAATATCCATTTGAGTAATTAAGTTGAATTCCCATTATTCTTGAGCTTGAAATTAATTTCGTTTTTACCCCATTGCATTTAATCTTTGAATCGTTTTTGTCAAATTTGAATTCAGTGTAATTTAAATAATAATTATGGGCAAAAAGAAACGTATCAGAATTTTGAAATGTATATTATTTTACAAAAAAGTAATTCTAATGATTATAATTATATTAATTATAATTGATCATGGTTACCATAATGTGAAGTTACTTCAACTGATTGTGAATACTCATCTTCAATTTTACTTTCATTTATTCCTTATTTGAATCCAAATTTCTCAAGTTCTGAAACTGCATTTTGCTATTTTCTATCAGTTTTTCAGCTTCTAAGTATCCAAAGTCTAGGTGACCTATAAAAAAATTTCAATTTCCAAGACTTTGCCTCCTTTCAAATTCTGAAAATTCTAAATCATAAGACTGATGTTTCCCTCTTGAAAAGGTTTAAATAGAAAAAAGTTAAAACAACTGTAAAAATCTATTGTAGATATTGTAAATATTATCACATTGAATATAATAAATGTTATTGTTTGTATAATATAATCACTATTGATAATTACTGTAATAAGATTTGCTGGAAATCATAACTCTATCACAGTGTTTTTGCAAGAGAATGTAATTTTCTTTCAAATATTTTTTATACATGTCGTAAGTTGATGATCAAAACTATAGATGACAGAGCAAAACAATCAAACAAATACAAGTATTCAGAATAGGTTCTTTTCTACTTTTTGTATGTGTATCTTTCTAGTCTTAAGAATATTATTATACAAATAAATATTGAATTATTCTATGAATGTTTTTCATGCGTAGATTCATTTACTAACCTTGGGATTATTTTCTCACCTTTTTGTGACTCCAGTAAATCTGGTTTGGAGCTTCGAGTAGATGTAGATTAGTTAGAGTAGCGCTTAGAATTGAGGCCTGATATTCAATTACATAATTTTTGTAGTAATTTAGAAATGAGTCAATCAGTATCTAACAACTGTATGTGGGAATAATAAGAGTGAGAATGTAGCAATTCATATAGAACCTTCCAATTATTGAAGATTAAATAAAAACATGTTTTTTCTCACTATCAGAGAGTTTTCTCAACTTTGTAATGCTATAACAGTATTGTGATAAAGCCTTATATGCTTACTTTCAAGCGTACTAAAATTTTACCATACATTGAATTTTTAGCATGCATTCTATCATTTCAAAGGAATTAAGTCTTAGATCATTGAATTGAAAACGATTAATCTGTTATCTTCAAGTTTTTTACAACTTCTATCAATTTTCTCGACTACTCCATATTAAATATCTGACCTTTAGTAACACAATATTTTCCGACTTTTCGTCTACAAAATTAATGATGAACAATCAAGCCCTGCAATCTGATTGTAGTAAAATTAATTGTAGATTGGCATGTTAATGTATTCTTATATTTAATTATAAGATCATAGTGAAGCAGCAGGATCTTGAATTATTTATTTATTCAGCAATGTACAATTGATACTTTGGATTGTCCAACAGGCTTTTGCACAAAACTGTCCCTAATTAATGCAATGGTTAGATAGACATAGACAGTTATACTGTAGTAAGATGATGTATTAATAGCACCTACTAAGGTGAATGGTATAGTAGATTAATATCTATATGATGTTAAACTCAACATAAACAACTGTACTCAAACTGGTGTTTGGTATACCACGATATTGAAGTCTATAGGTGATTTATTAATCATAATTTTGCAGTTCATTGAATTGAGAGGCCTGAAGATTTGAAATTATGAAGAGAAGATATGAAACCCTCGCTGCTGAATTGTATTTGAAACAAGATTTCGGTTCATTTTCATCACTAGCGGTTCGGGATCCACCTAGACAAGTCACCCACCCGTCACAATTGATGAGATCGATAATGTAAGTACCAAATTATGAAATCAATGTATAGATAATGAAATCAAAAATCCATTCACTTTTCTCAAAAATTAGAATGATTCTAGAACAAGATTCAGACGAGTCAAAACTCCAAGGTAAAGAGTAACAACACAATGTACAAAGTATAATTCATAGAACTTTTATTCACATAAACATTAAAATACACAATTTTAGTACATCTTAAAAGCTAGAATAATTGATAAAATGAAAATATTATGAATTCTATAACATGAAATAATAGTTTTAACTTCACCGACTGTACAAGTATCACATTTTGGGTTTTAGCATTTATAAAAGCTTCGCATTGTTTGAGAATCTTTGTAAAATTTTGTTGGAAGTCTTTTTTGAAATGTTTAAAAAAGTGGGACATTGAGCAATAATTCAACTGTGTCGAAATGTGTTTAAATGTCTATGAACATGAATGAATTTAACATTTCTTCAGATCTCTTAAAATTAACTATATTGTGAAAAAGCCTTTCTGGACAAAATTTCAAGTACATTAATTATCTGTTGTAAGAATTTCATAAATTTCAAAATAGATTTGATTGAATTTCAAAATGGGCGTCCACCCATTGTAACAAACTACAACGGGTTTTTAAGAACATACCCCTACCGAAATACACAGTTTCTTATCCTTATCTGACCTATAATGGGACATTAAACCACAAATCCAAAAAAAATCAAAAATTTATTCTAAATATTTTCCTCTACACTCAACAGCAAAACTCTGCTAGTAACCAACAAGTATTAGTACAGTTTCTGACAATAGTTAGTTCAACAAGTAAACCAATTACTAAGTTATTTAACATGAAAATAATGATACAATTTGCAAGAATTCAATTCCTATTAAATTCATAGAGATTAAGCAAAAATCCTAATAGTGCTATTGAAATAAAACGAGTGAAAACCTTCCTTAGGTTCGATGGTGTGTTCTTTTGTTATTTTTAACCTGAGAAGAGAATGTACACAGGCCTTACAAATGTATTTGGCGCACTTGACACCAGTATAGCTTACTAAACCAGCTAATGTACCGTATCAAACATCTACTCAATATCTTTCAAATGAGACGTGAACAAACAAAATCGTTCGAGAAACCACGTTGGAGTTTTTATCACTAAAAACATGTCGGCCTATTTTTATAAAAAATGAAATAATCAATGATTTCAATTATTTATGATTTTAAAATGCTCTTTCAGGTTGACTTGAAACTTTATCTATTTTGGTTTATAATTTTATGAGTTGTTATGACAACATAACTGGGAGAAGAGAAGAGGCCATCTTCAAACACATGGTTTCAAAACACACCACTACCGGTTTCATTGATCTGAGAACGGGGATAAAAATGAAACCGCTCATCAGATGGTCAACATTGGTTCAACAATAATTAAAGATCAACTAGTTGATCTGTTGTTGATAGGAAGTTGGCTTTCAACGGGTGCTCAACTAATTTCAACGGAAAATGATGCTGATGGACTAGTTAACAATGTTGCAACATTATCTGATTGTTGAAAACATGTTACAAAACATGAAATCCACACAAGATATCATCCGAATCGGAAGATGTGGATCGATTGTAAGCAACCTAAAAAGACTAATCCAAAAAATAAAACTTTTCTAACCAACAAATTCTTGCCAGATTACGAAAACTGTAATTGCTATTGGCAACTCAGTTGGTTATATCTATAAATATGTCAATAAGGATGACGTGGAACAACCCTGTTTTGTTCACAAGCTAGTGGAGATATGTTCAAATGCATACGCTCATTTGAAGGCAGGGGGAATTGTATGTATTACAGAAATTGCCTTACAGAAGTTGGCTGAGAACTGTTCAAATAATTTGAACATTACAATGACAAATAATGAGAGAATTCATTTCAATGCTTTTTAAAAAAGAGACAAATAATATTATTGAGGGCAATAACAATGATTGGGTTACATAAAATATTGTTGATACATGTAGAAACATACAGAAACATTGTGAAAAGGGTGTGAAACTTTGAGGGTTTTGAAGAATAGTAAGACAGTTGATTTTTGTTTCTTTTGGTTTAGGCGATTGATGTAGAAGACAAATGGAAAATTGAATAGGAGAGAAATGTTGGAGAGATTTTTTTTGGAAAAATTGAAAGCAAGGACGAATAATGTTGAGAATTATGGAAACTATGCCAGAGAGACAGAGAAAACGACTGAGAATAACATACAGACATGTGGAGAAAATTAGTGCTAGAAAAGAATAGGCAGTTGGTTCCATGTGAAAGACAAATGGAAAATGATGGAGAAATAAATTTTTAGACCTTTTGAGAGCATGGACGAATAATGTGGAGAATTATGGAAACTATGGCAGAGAGACAGTGAAAACGACTGAGAATAACATAGACATGTGGAGAAAATAGGTGCTAGAAAATGCAAGACAGTTGAGAAGAATCAACACAGAGTAATACTCTTTAAGAGTAGAGAAGTACAAAACTTGCCAATTGGATGGATATTGCTAGCTAGGGATAGAAATAACTGGAAAGATAGGCTAAGCAATTACTACAATGTCTTTGTAGCTCAAAGCGGTTTGATAAAGAATAAAATAATGTCAAGTTTCCTCTGAAGGTAGCATACCATTTTGTAAGCATTTGCATACAATTTTGCATAATTGTACAAACCAAAAAATTGTAAGTATAATTACTGAAATTAAAGAAAAATCTTAACAAAATTTGATGTCCCATAATTCTTTGTTATTGTCTCTTTAACACAATCACACATTTTTATTATTTGTCACTGTAATGTTCATATTATTTAAACAGTTCTTAGTCAACTTCTGTCAGACAATTTCTGTAGTATGTCCAATGCCTCTTATCTTCAAATCCATATGAACATATCTCCACTAGCTTATGAACAAAACAGGGTTGTTCCACGTCATCCTTATTGACATATTTATAGATATAACCAACTGAGTTGCCAATAGCAATTACAGTTTTCGTAATCTGGCAAGGATTTGTTGGTTAGAAAAGTTTTATTTTCACTTTTATTCTATCGTCACTTTTAGCTTGCTTACAATCGATCCATATCTTCCGATTCGGATGATATCTTGGATTTTCATTTTTTTGTAACTGTAACATCTTTTCAACAAGCAGATAATGTTGCAACATTGTTAACTAGTTGCATAAGCTTCAGGTTCTGTTGAAATTAGTTGAATACTCGTTGTAGGCCCACTGGCAATCAACAACACATCAATTGGTTGATTTTTAATTATTGTTCAATCAATGCTGTCGATCTGTTGAGAGGTTTTAGTACTTTCCCCATTCACATAAATTAAAAATGTTTGGGAAAATAAGTTGAAGTTTGATCACTTCTTTCAGTTGTTTGATAACCTTTTCAAGATCTTTCAATTTACATTCAATTTTTTTCTAGCGTATAGTTGCGCTGATGGTTTCAAAGTTGTCTTTGGGAAATAAGTTCAAGTTTGATCACTTCTTTCAGTTGTATGATAACTTTTTAAGATCGTTCAACTTACATTCAATTTTTTCTAGCATATAGTTTCGCTGAGGCTTCCATAGAAATCTATTGCACAATTTGCTATTTTTCTATGCTTGTACGGCATCATGAGTTTTGTCACTTGTAATGAATGCAATATCTGTCCTAAACTCAATAGATTGTCGGCTTCATATAGATGATGAATCAAATCCGTTTCTTGTTCCTCGGCTAGATTACATATCAAGTAGATTAAGTAATACTTCAAATTTCTTCGTTCTATGGGCGATGAATTTATTATTCAACATCAACTGATCTTTTATTTTCTCGAAGAATATTTCGTGATGACACTAACCTTATCAGTAGTTAGTCGTAGGAATTGATTGTGTTTAAGATCTTCCTTATTGCAATAAAAAAATTGCTTTCTGTTTGGATGTCCCACTATTGAACAAAAATAAGAATAGTTGACTGTGTATTTCGGAATGATAAGTTTCATAACGTGAACTTCTGTTTTGGAATTTATCCACACTTATTTAAAATAATAATTTTGATATTATGTTTCGTTTTTTAATAATTAAATAATCAATTATTGGACATGATGTATGTTCCTGATTGTAGACCACATATATCTATAACACAATTGCCAATAAGAATTGAATTTTCTTATCTAAAACATACTGAAGAATGAAATTTGATTTTTAAATCTACTAGTAACCAAAATAATTCAAATCAATGCGAAGGTTAAAATGCAAAAGATTCCCTATTTATTTACAATATAGGCCATATAACATTTGACTGCAATTAGGTTTATCACCAACAATATTCAAGATTATGTTGCAAAATAGTTTTTTTTTTATTATTTACAAGAAATACATCTGCATTTTGATACCAATCTTGCATACAACACTTGATTTTGATTTATGAAGCTTGGAATCTAATATTACAACCAATCTTCAAGTTGAAATGTTGAATTTTTATGCAATGTTAAATTTATTATTTACAATAGACTTTGAGTCCAATCGTAATCATCTCAAAAGTAAACTACTGTATTTGTGATTGGTACACCTTAAAACTCCATCAACTCAAATTTTTGAATCACAATTTTGGATTTAATCCCGAATATCCCGTTGTTGTTTACAATATGCGATTAGAGATATTGAACATCTTCAACTTATTGTTAATCTTATTAGTGATTGGTGTAGCTTCCAAATCAACTAAGTCCCAATTTCTAGTTGTTATGCAACGAATATTATTTACAATAATCAATTGCAAGCGAATTAATCGCAGACCTCGAATAACCTCTTGCATCATGTGACTTACAAGTTCTAACATAACACACCCCAGATAAGAGACTTGTTTCCAATGCAAAATTACTTTCCGATTTACAATCTACTTTTCGACATATAACAGCGATTAGTGTCCTATCTCAAAGATCTTGAACGTATTTAAGACAGGTTGACCAATCATATACAATAATACAATATTTTATCTCCAATCACACACTTGCACTTACACACAGCTTGTTCACTCTGCTAAGGCACATGAACTGAAAATAAGTTATTGTCATTACATATTTTTACTATGACCAAAGTGAATAAAATTTCTTCCACACTGCACTCAGGACTGGAAATAAGTTTTTACTTTTAATATTTTTACTATGACCAATTTGAATAAAGAATCTCATTTTTTGGGTTTGAGTCCTGAAGTTCGTTGAATATATCAATAAAATAAAGTTTAAAATCGTATTACAGATCAGGGAACTTGCATTTATTAGTCTTTTGTTTGAAAAGCTAACGAATTTAAACTTTTATGTATAAAATTCTATAAAAATAGGAACAATCTAGTATGAATATTGTTAATTCACTGAACCCCCCAATTCCAACACCATCTAGGTGGCATTACCAATTTGCAATGAAAATTGAGGCAAAATATTGTTGCGTTTGGACACAACATCGATGTCCAATTTATCGCATCAATCTAGTTGATCAATCAGATTGATTCAATTTATCGCAGCGTTTGGACCTGGCTTCAATATGTCTGCATCATAGTTAATGAATTCTTATGCAATTACGTCGTTTTAAAAAGCTGTAATGAGGTAGGCCTAAAGCCCGGTCTAGACGCTACGATAAGTTTGTCAAACTTATCAGGATTATTTTAAATTGTCATAAAACAGCTGATTGATGTAAGCTTGTTTACTGACGTTAAATCAGCTGTTTTATGACAATTTAAAATAATCCTAATAAGTTTGACAAACTTATCGTTGCGGCTAATTGTCGGTCCATGTGCCTTAGCCAAGTGACCGAACTACACTTCCACAACAAACACACCTATTCGCGTCTCAAATTGTCCAGTCTCGCCTGTAAGTCGGCATCAGCGTCCGAAATCGTTCCTCCTCCTCCTCCGCCATTGGCTCCTCCTCCCGCTCCCCCTCCTCCTCCGCCTCCCGCTGCGGCAGCCGCGGCTACTGGTGTTTTGCCGCTAGCTATGCTGAGCGAATTGTTGGCCTCGGGCAGACCGCCTAGTTGTTCAGTTAGCTGAAGACCCAGTTCGTCTAGAACCTGAGCGACTACTGCTTCGCTGTGGAAGAGAGCGGACAGGAAAATATTTATTTATTTATTCACAATTGTCACGATACATCAAGTTTTGAGTTTCATTCAAATGACAGGTGACATGTCAATGCTTAAATTAATGTTACATCTAAATTATCAAATATGTCAAACATTAGACATTTATACATACAATTATAACACTTTTATATGGATATAAGATGAGTCATCAACATTGGTGTGTCACAAATAAATTATTTCGTTTCGAATCAAAATTTTTAAAATTCGGCAACAGTATATATGTTTTTCTCTAACAGCATTTTCTTTATCTTTTGTTTAAACGATTGTATTGATTCTACATTTCTTATGTCTGCTGGGTTCTTATTATTGGGTTTATTATTATCATATAAATTGTTCACTTTCATCAGATCAATTCTATTGCAGATATTAGAAACAAGATTGGTACAAACATACCTTTTTCATTATTATCAACAAGATCATACTACATAAATTATTAATCTCGAATAAATAGCCTAAATAAAAATAGATAAATTACTATAGAATAGCTGGGAGTCTGAATTAAAGGATGGATAGCTCGTGAAATTGGTAAGACACAGTGCTTAAGGCTAGGCGTACACCGGTTAGTCAAGACAAGACGAGAGTCAAGTTTAATCACAGTAATTCACATAGTGTCTTATGAAGCAGCACACACTGATGCAATGACTAATCGGTGTGTGTTGCTTCATAAGCAACTATGTGAAGTACTGTGACTAAACGTGACTAATCTCGTCTTGTCTTGACTAACCGGTGTACGCCTAGCCTAATACTGATTTAGAACTTTTAATCGTTAATCGTTCAGAGGTGGTTGAAGGTATTAGAGTCTGTGTTTCATCTCTCATTGCAAGTATTCCTAGCAGAATAATGAAGACATGGTGGGAGAAAGGAAAATATGATTGAAAAATGACGAAATATAAAAAATCAGCTGATTTTTACCTTTCTTCTTCGTCGCCCTCATCTTCCATTGCATCGTCGATTGCGTCATTCATCACCTCCTCCTTCATGTCCATCATTTCGGATTGTTTCTCGAATTCCTGGAGTATGCGTTGTATTTGTGGAAGGTTCATTTGCCTACGATAGGAAAGAAAGTTGAAGTAACACACCAAAATTAAGGAGACAGACTTGGGGTAACCCATTGTCTCTATTGACGAATAAAAAAATATTTATCTACTATAAATATTACCTATTTAATAAATACTACTATTCAAATATTATAAAAATATGTTTTATAATAAAAACTTTTTCTATCAATAAATATGATATATTCATTGATATAGACACAAATCATAACAATATGATTTCAGATTAGATTTATTAATAAATTCATGTTGTAGAAAACAGAATAATTATTTTTCGCTTTGATTCCAAATTACAATAGTTAAAAGTATAAGTAATTATTCTATAAATGATACTAATTATAAACCTGATAATTATTCAACAATATGAGTATTAGATGCAGTTATGGTTATTGGATACTGTTGATAAGATTGTGTTTTATCTATAAGAAACGACATACTTTGGAGATATAAATGTCCATTCTTGAAGAAGGAATCCACTAACATTAACATTCCACTAACACTTGACCGTGAACAATGTTTGGGAGAGAAACAACATACTCAGCCCGTATTTCTCCACCGAATTTTGACGAATATGTAGTCCAAAAATGCGGAAAATATTAATTTAAATACTGATTGGGTTGTGATCGATTTGATTGAAAATGTGAATATAACTGACAGGAGTTTTTTTTTAATGACAAAGACTATTCTCAATGATAAGAGAATGTAAAGTTTGTAGCCAAGACAAGAAACTGATGATGTTGGTTATGTTATGAATTAATTGAAAGAGAATAATATTCTGGGTTCTTGACAGTTTGCATAGTGAAAAGGATCATATTGAAATGAATGTGTATTCCTTGATTTATTGATCAATTAAATTTTGGTATTATTATGAAAAATATATATTTAGTGTTATTATAGCATAGAGAAAGCATACGCCAAGTAGATTACTCATCAGATAGGGACGGCTGTTTACATTTTACTGTTTGGAAAAAATAGTTTGTGTTAGATGAGTTCAGAGGTCTCGCCGATCGCCCACTTTACTAACACAGCAAGATTTTGAAGTACCGTCGAGTCCCCAGAGATATCGCCACCATCACGTTGTTTTTCCGTCATTCACCATTAAACATGGAGATTAATAATCTACTTGGTGTATGCTTTCTCTATGGTTATAGTCCACTTGAAATTAAAAGCCATAGTACCTATTCATATTCTGCATGGCTTTCGTGACACCTTTCATAGCTTGTGCCATTGCATTCTGAGAACGAAGCGTTTGTATTTTCAACGATACCGCTTGCACGTTGGCTTTCATTAGCATGAACTTTTTCACATACTTTCGCGTTCGTACCAAGTCTTTTGCCATAATTTTTACGGAGTCCTGAAAAACAAAATACAAATAAATATCTAGGCGTTTGATTCAAACTAATAAGGAGTCCTAGAAGTAAAAAAGGTTTCTAGACTCTACATTTTATTCAAGTGCGACTTAGATAAAACTCGTATAAACTTAAATGAATAGACTAATTAGACTCTACATTTTTATTGTAATTCATTTAAGTCACTCATTTAAATTCTAATTCATTCTCAATTTAATTACATAGAACAAATTAATCTCAAACCTAGCCTAATTACACAGAAAGACCAACACAATACCGTACTGTAGATTTTTGTAGGGATACTAATTCATGTAGCTCCATCATATAGTAGATTGTACAGAGACTGTATAATAGCTGTGTGGACATTATGTCACATCTGATTAGTTTAACAATCGACCATACTTTTTGATTCCATAAGATTTGCATTGAAATTACATATATCATATGTTATGTAAAGTGATTCATTTCTTAATGCTCAATTTGTCTTCGCCAGTGTTAATTTTATCAAGTTTTGAGCAATACCAAGTAGAAGACTATTTTAATGTTAGAAATGATTTTCAATGTTCTTTGTTTGTTAGAAGAGTTATTTTCGATGTTGTTTCTCTTAAAATAAGTTTGATAAATGAGTGAATGGGTTCATGTTTGCCTGTAATTCCATATCAAAATTTGGCAAAAGTATGGCGGTGGCGGGAATAAAAAATGTTTCAACACACTGTTATGGACCTTTTCACACCAATGACAACACTGTTATTATACAGTCTCTGTAGTAAAATCTATGCTTCTTGCACAGACCTAGATGTAGCTACATAGGCCCCAGTTTCAAAGTGATTTCAAGTAGGCTATTACAAAATGACTGGATTACAAAGATCACATTTTTGAAGAGGAAACATAGGTAAATTAATCTTAGGTTGAAGTCAAGGTAGGCCTACCGAATTTCACTAAGAATAAATTAGAGGTCAACTAGGCCTTTTACTTCAACAACATGGAATCAATTTGTACTAGGAAGTGCCTTACAAACATTGATATTATTCAGTACTAAAATAAAAAAAAATGTTATTCAATTACCATCTGGCCTTCCTTAGCCATTTTCTTTATATCGGCGATAATTTTCTTCTCTTGTTGCTCCATCCGAGCTCTTTCTCTGTCCAAGTCTCGCATGGCTCTGTTCAATGCTCTCTGTTGAAGCATCTCTTCAGGCGTTATACGCCTTCCAAATAACCACTCATTTTGGATCTGTAAAATAGGATAACTTGAAATAATATTATTGAAAAAAATGAATGACAGACACTTGGATGCAGGGTAAGATGGACTTCGTTGGAGTTTGAATGAACTCCGCGAATATCAATTACATAAAATAACCTTGATATTTAATGAATTTTCCGTTACTGTTATTGATTTAATATCGCCGTGCATATGAAGGTTTAGAAAGATGGAATATATCTTCACAAATACTTGAATACATCATTGTAGCCTAACTTATTGTGATATTGTCAATGATGTTGATATGTAGGCAAGTTTGGAGCAATTTAAAAGTTAATTAGACTGTCTTCCCCTCATTAACCATTACATATAGGTCAGTATTGATTATTTTACAAGAAATAGTGACAAATTATTTATTTAAAAGTTGTTTCTTGAAATATGAACATAACCATAAGCGAACTTACTTGGAAGACTTCTGTAGTTTAGGTTGAGTTATGAAAATTAGGATGGATCACAATGAATTTGAATTGAAAAAATTTGAAATATGAATTATAATATTGTAGAATTATGTCATTTAAATAATAGGATCTAAATATATTGGATTATATCAAAGATGAAAGAAATAAGACAATGATTTCAATAATTGTAGTAAGATGTTCTACATTTTAAATAATAGGATCAACAAATTATTGGATTAGAATATTATCAATACGAAGCTGACTCATCTGTGAATTGTTGACTTGTTGTACTTCTAATTTCCTGAAACGTGATTGGCTGAGGTCCAGTGACAAGCCTTCTAGATATCTTCGGTTTTGGTTCTCCTTCTTCAGACAATTTACAGAATAGAGGTTATGTTTATTTGTCAGGTTGACTGTGCGTTGTGATTTCTAAAGATTTTACTTAGTTTTTACTCTATTATCGTCTCCTGATTCCTTAATAATAGATAATAGAATATTTTTCAAAATATCTGTTGTCCCCGCAAACGTTGTAGGTTGAACAATAAATTGATGTTGACAAAATAACACGTGAATACTTTCAGGTTAAACGTGTTTTAGATTGAATTTATTCCAAGTAGTTGGAATTCAGCTCAATAATGAGGTAAGTATTTGGTTTGAGGATATTTATTATTTATTTTGAGCTTTTTTCATTCCTGACAAAAATATAGTGTTGTTTTTCCCAACTTATCTAGGCTACTTGTGTCAATCTCCTTGAAAACCTATCTCTAATGTGCCGTACTTGTTTAAAGCACGAGTTCAGTTCTATTTCTCACTATTTATCAAGAAATACGCCGTTATAAAAGATTAATTACTTAATTATATCTCAATGTATGATTGCGTCTACATTGCAATGTACATTGAGGTGATGAAGAGAGTCTTGAGTCATCGTTGGGAGTTTGCTCATCAACTTATACTGCAACAAAAGAATTAATATCATAGATATTCACGTAATTTGAAGATCTCGGTTGAATTCCAGTCTCAGAAAAGAAACTATTTTCTGTAGTGGTTGGTAGCTGAGGTGGCTTATCGCTTGTCTGATACACTAAAGGTTCCGAGTTTGATCCCAATTGATTGAAGAGAGCTTGGTTGTTTTCCGGTACCTTAGAAAACTGCATTTTCTGTAGTGGTGGGTAAACGAGGTGTCTTGCTGCGTTTCTGATAAACCAAAGGTTCCTGGTAGGATCCAAATTGACTAAATTTCTACAACCCAGTTGACAGTAATCAGATTTTATTTTGTATGATATCAATTTCAATAATTTGAAAATTTTCGACAATCCTCGGATTACTCTCGTCTTTCGGAGACGAGAGTGATCCGTCTCTGTGTGATCGGAGACAATATTAAGCCGTTGGTCCCATCTGCCTAAAAAGCAGTTGTCATCTCTCATCATCAGCCCTTCCATTAAGCGGCCCATACCGTGCATTGCAGGTCGTGCCATTTTTTTCATGTTGGCTTTTATATCTATATAGGTGTTAAATAGATATAAAAGGCAATAAAAAATGGCACGATGTGCAATGCACGATCAGTGTATGGGCTGCTTTACACACACAAACACACAAGCCTGAAAAATTTTCATGAATCATTTATGGCCCTTAATTATTATTTTCGTTCATTTGTTATCATCCACATCCACGTCATTTTATTTTAAATATTAAATTATATATTGTACCTAGAAGTACGGTAGTTCAAATTCAATTTTTTATGGATTTAATTGAATTATTCTTTGCTTTCACTAGTATGCATTTTTAGCAATTCTTCTCAATTACAAGTTTTCAAATTTATTTCCTTTTTTGCCACAACACAAAATAAAATAAATAAAAATCTTACGTAGGCCTACCAACATTTAACAATATTAGGGAAAACCTGCAAAGGCATAAGCCTGAGCGGAGGAAAGTTAACAAAAACATACCGTACGCATAACTTACTAAATTAAGCAAAGTTATATAAATTATTATTATTGAGCTGTTCTCATAAATTGTTTAGTAATCAATCTTCGAGCATGATTTAATCGATAAGGTGGTATTCAACACCATAAATTACCTCTCAGTTCTCAAGCCATTGATTTTTTCAACAAACCTATATGAATGTGATTTTTTTCTAATTTTCAGCAACATTAACGACTTGAACCCGCCTGAATACGATGAGGACAATGATGATGACGATGATAATGATTCAACTGGTTGGACAGAGATGGACGATGTTGACCCTGTACCAGTTGCTTGTCTCTTCTGCAAAGAAATATTTGCAAATATTGATGACGCCATAGTGCACTGTAAAGACTCCCACCATTTTGATCTAGCCAGCTTGAAGGTGAATATAATTTCAATTTAAAATTATATTCAATTATTCAAAATCAATTTGAAAAGTTGCAGAAAATTTGAATCGCAATATTACTTCATGACAGGTTATGATTAACATACTTTTTTCAGTGGTTTATTGAATTATGAGACATTCAATTTGAAAGTCGTTATATTACTTTCTGATTAGTTATGATTTCAACCTCCAATGAAAAAGCTGAGATTTCTGAAGATAGTTATTAATTTAAGATCAACATTTGGTTGATGTTTGTTCAAATTATCTCTTTGAAAGCTGTTTGAAGAGATTTTACAGATTCAAAATTTTGTTTAAAAATGTCTACACTTATAAGTCCATTAAGTCACTGCTTAAAACTTTTTCAAAACTAAATCGATGTATCATTTGAAATATCTTCGAAAACTGTCTAAAAAATTTACAGCTTCACAATTTTATTCAAATGATAGTAAATCTCAGCACTGTTCCTGCATAATTTGTTTTTTAAAAACTTATTTTGTTCCAGGTGAAGTTTGTTATGGATTGTTACTCTTATATTAAGTTAATAAATTATATTCGATCGGAAAATCCAAGGCCTGAATTTCTCACAGAGTTATGTCACAACCCGCCTTGGACTGATGACAAGTATTTGAAGCCTGTAATTGAAGACGATCCTTGGCTTTCGTTTGGTAAGTAGTTTATTTATTGAAATTTAACAGATTATAATTGCCAAGTTGCATAGATTCATTATTTTTCTACTCATAAAATTAATATAATAATAAACTTGAAATTTTGAAGTTGAAAACATTGAAATCAACTGCCATTATTGTGGTGACCATAACATACCTTAAGGCAAGAGTTAACTGTTCCTTAGTCTGATGATGTCCAACAACAGGACGAAATGCTCATCACAATAAGCGTTAGCGGTTGTCCCAGTGGTAGCAGGCGGGTCTAATCGGTGAGATTAGATAAAAGACGGCGCCTACCACTCCTGTTGTAAAGGTGACCGGTTCCTCTAAATACAATTTATGAGCCTCAAAATCGCTTCCCGGTGGTTCGGAACCCACCTAAAGCTGTAGGTCCATTCATCTCTCATCATCATCCCTTCCAATACCTACGCACAAGCCTAGAGCGTATGTGGGCTTCATCCCCAGCAAAAATAATGTAAGTTGTTTGTATTTGTGTGTTCCCTACTTTCAAAGTTTGAGTCTATTTTTAGGCAATAATTGATTGATACACTTCAAATAGTTTAATACAGGCCTAGGCTACTTTTAGAAATTGGTAAATATATAACACTAAGGAACACGTGAATATCCGTCTATTCGGGGAGATAATAAAATAGTCCAATGTTTGAAATTCCGGTATTTTCCCAATTATAGAGAACGTAGATTGCTGGAGATTAAATTGCTGTAGAAACTTGTTCCTAGCACACACCTAAATCTCGAACTTCACGTGACTGCCAAATTTTGTGTTTTTGGTTCGGTGATTTTTTAATTGGATAAAATTAAATAAATCACTGGCATTTTGCTTATGATAAGTTGCCAGTTATATAGTGTGTTCAAACTTTAGCTACCAGTGAAATCAATGCAGCACTGCTTCAAATAACAAGCGATTGAAAGTATCAGCAATGGCTAAGATCAATCCAATAAGAACTTTCAATCTATTTTCGAATTATTTATACGATTATGTTTCAAATTATCTGAAGTCTACCTGTTGTCTTTAGAAGTCGGACAGTCTCAGATAATTATAATGATAATAAAGTCACGAACATTCAAGACCGCTCTTGGATGGGTTACTGACACAAAAATAAGGTGAGGTGGAACCTAACCGTAAGGATCTCCCCACCGTTGAAAAGCCATACGAACATAATTGTGAATAATGATGATAGTTTGTGCTAGCTGAATACTCATTGCTAAAATAATAGAAGATCTGTGTTATGTGAAAAAGTGTAACATAGTCCTGTTTCATAAAAATTTTAATCTTACTAGAAGTATGGATTCCTAAGTACGCTTTGCTTCTCATGTCCTGTGTAGTCCGAGTTTTTCCTGTATTACAGGAGTTCTAAATCAGTGTGAAAGAGGCCTTAGATATGAGTATTCAATTGCAAATTCTTCCCAGTTGTATAAATGTAGCTCAACTTTTGCTTTGGTAAAACTTATAAGCTCTTTTTCATATTTTTTCAACAGATTTCGATGATCTAGAAGTACCCTCAAACATTTGTGAGAAAATGGATTCATCTTCTTTAGATACTCGTGATGCTCGTATTCTCGAGCTAGAAAGGAAAAACCAGGAACTCACTTCGCAGGTAATTTATTTTCATGAATAGTTTTCACAGTATTCAATATTTTCCACAGGTTTGCAATAAAATTATGGGAATTATCATTATAGATATTATAATTTTCAATTCAATCGATTACAGTTTGTAGAGGTCGAATTAACAAAAATAAACTCAACAACAAAATCAACTACGACATTGAAATTCAATGAATACCAAAATACAGTATCAATTTACTGGCTAAATATCTAGTCCCGATAACTGCGGGACTGCATATGTGATTGTTACATCATAGTATATGAATTATTAAACATTTTTACGTTGTAAAAGCTGTGATGAAGTAATTTATTGTCAGAATCAACCACATATGGTAAAAAGTCACTGCATTTTTCGAGTGAAAAATCGAACATGGTGACTTTATACTGTATATTCTCATACTGATAACTTTCATACTGATATACTCCATTTCTATACAGTAGACTCCCGTTTAAACCCCGTAAAACCCTATGAAAGGTTACAAAACTGGTTTGTTGGAAGCAAAAACATATAATGTAGAAAAATATATTATTTCTTAAAAAGTCTTTTATCGTCTTCTGAGATGACCTCTTCCCATAGATGTCTCGCTATTAAGACCTTTATTTATGTTTGTTAGTTTTGAATGACTGGCTCGATTAACCGAGACTCGAATAACCGGGAGTTTATTGTACTTTTCTACATCATTTTCATGCACTATATTCACATTATTTACTAGATTTTATCCACATTTCAATTCTAGATAATTTTTTATACTGATATTCAATGTACGAATCCGTTTATTTCACGATTTATTTTTAATTCTTCCCAGTTACTCGAATTGAACGACCAAAGGAGTCATCTGGTAACTTCCTTGGATGAAATGCGCAAAAGATGGACTGAGTTAATGTTTTCTGAAGATAATAAAAAATCTAAAACACCAAGCAGTCAAGAGAATGGACCAAGTAATTCAGCCGAATGCGGTGAAGATATTGACATGAGTGGAGAAGATCGTCACTATTTTGACTCATATTCTCATTTTGGAATTCATCATGAAATGTTGTCTGTGAGTATACTCGATGATTGTAAAATTCGTATCAAATCAGTAAGAATACTCAATGGTTTGAAAGTAACAAACACAAATAAAATCCATGTAATGATTAATTCATACCAAGTCAGTAAGAATACACTATGATGAATAAAATCCTTTTTCATCTATTCACACATCATCATTCATGTTTTTACAATTTTTCTTTCAACGTATTTTTGAACAAGTGAATTTTTCTGTATGGATTGATAAAACGTTGCAAATTATTAATGATCCGATAGGGCCTTATTGCGATCGTATTTGTGTCCGTCTGTACGCACAATAGCTGACAAACGAAAGATCGTACACTTTTGAAATTTTGAATATAATATCTTTATAGCTCAAGTAAAGAAGCCTATTGATTTTGAACGTTGAGGGTTGAATTTATATAACGTTACAAGCAAAAAAGTAGGTATATAACCTCAAAACGAACTATGCTGTGGAGCACTAAGGCCGGGGTTCGAATTTCAATTTTGGCAAATTTTTTGCAAGTGATTTTGATAATCATTATCACGTACAGTACTAGTACAATCATGTAGTAATATTTATGTAGTCCACTAGTTATTTATGTCAGGGACTAATTTTATTTTTAAAATAATGTTTAGAATATTTTTTGAAGTGTAAAAAGTAGCACTTATTTTCATTTTTGAACACTATACCATATCGGGTCCTTGGATACATCATTGTATCGGTTTATTCCTTTTGAATTAATTAAAGTCATGCATTTTCCAGGACAAAGTGAGAACAGAAAGCTACCGCAATGCGTTATTGGAGAATAGCGCGTTGCTTCACGATAAGACAGTGCTTGACCTGGGTTGTGGTACGGGCATTTTGGCCATGTTTGCCGCTAAAGCGGGGGCTAGTCGGGTTGTAGCCGTTGACCAATCAGAGATCGTCTACGATGCTATCCACATTGTATGGTGAGTTAATGCTAATTTCGAATGTTAAAATTTATACTTGTCATCAGTACTGAGTCATACAATTGTTCAATACGTGTCCTTGCAATTTAGCCTCACACTAGGAAACTCAAAACGCGTCGCTCGGCAACTGGAATTACAAAACATGTGTTTTCAAATGATGACGTTCAGACAAGGCGGTTGCAGGATCGTCTGAGCGTCATTTGAAAACACATGTTTTGTTATTCCAGTCGCCGAGCGACGCGATTTGAGTTTCCAAGTGTGAGTAGAGCCTTAATGTCAACAGTACTGAGTGTACTTGTGGCTTTGAAAGACGAAAGATCGGAAAATTGAAATTGAACTTACTAGCTTCAATTGAGTGTGTTTATTCAGCTCAAAATTTTCAGTCAATTCGAAATTTTCAATAACTTTTGGATTTTTAATTTGGTGCTTTTGTTTGCAACTTCAATAATATGAACTTATTTAAAAATTCTAAAATTGTTCTGCTTTTGTTCTCGAAGAGGAAATTGGTGATTTAGTAAGATTAACCTGAATTATGACTTAACCTGAATTTGGTCGGTTTGTGAAAATTGGGAGAGGAACAGTTCTGGGCATAAGCCTGTTTTACTCTCCTTTGTAAATAGAATAGAATGACTGCCTTTATTTTAACCTGGGAGAGCGAAGTTAGGGCGCAGTCGGCCCTCTCTTACACTTAACCCTCAAAATGATTGATTGATTGAATATTGGAGATACCAAATGTACTTGCTGCCTGGAGACGAGTAGTAAATTTGAAAATTGTTTTTTTTTGAAATCTTCAATTTCTACTTCCACCGTGAAAATTTTGGTTTTAAATGATTTATACTATTGAAATCAAGTCTTTAGTTCTTCACAATTACTAAGTTTTGTTGGAAATGTAACTTGACACACAGACAAAGAGCACTAGACAATGGCTGTATTTCTTCACAAGCAGTTCTGTTGGAAATGTGACCTGTAAAGCCTGTAAAACCGCGGTCAAAAATTTTGAATGAATAGTTGGAACACACAGCTTCTAATATGTGCTATTCAATTATAAAAGGGCACAAAACTCCTTTATAATAAATTAATATTTTCAATTCAAATCTTTTATCAAACTGGCTGCAATGTCGTTTGTATGTTAAACCAATTTGAATGTAATTAAGTATCGACTGTTAAACACAAAATTAATATTTGTATAGTTTTGATAGAGTTATCACTACCAAATTACTCTAGTACCTTCGGGTCTCCCCACCGATTAAATCCATGCGCTAATTGTAATACGTAATACTGTAGAATGAAAAATTTCAACTACTGTATGTTCGACCTTTCTGAAAGTTGAATAAAGGTCAGTTTACGCAAATTACATGTTACTTGAACAAGAGATCTTGGTTTTTGTTAGACATATTGTAAAATGAAAACTTGCATCATAGATACTAGGGGTACTCACGATGTTGGAGTTAGCCATTGGTGCCGCGGATCCTTTCAATGTCAGAAAACATATGTTTACCGGCCACCAGTACAATTATAACCATCAGTACTGGCTGAATCACTACAGACATTGAAAAAGGTGTTGTAAAGTTGCTCGCTTTGAAAGGTCTTCTTTGCAACGAAAGGTCTGTGTTAAATTTTAAAGGCCATAAGACCAATGTAAGGTTTATTGAGGACGACTGAGGGGAGTATTATTCACCGAAACAGCTGATTTCTGAAGTGTTGCCAGCTGAGTCGTGCTATATTTGCTATCCAATCAGCTGTATTCTCAGCTGTCAATTTTTTTCCAACGTACTACTATAGCACAGACTTAGCGAATAGCAGGAGTTAGCAAATAGCTGGCTAAATCCAAGATTGTGAATATCCCTATTGTGGAACTTTCCATATATATATAGAACTTCTCCATATATATAGAACTTCTCCATAGATTGTAGCACACAGTTTATCCAATACCGAAGTCCGGTTGACTTACAGTTTATTTCTGACCATTTTTTTTTACCATTTTATTTCTCTACCACCTTGAATGTCTTCTATTTTTGTTGCAGGGAGAACAAACTGAAAGACAAGATAGATGTGATCAAAGGAAAGATAGAGTCGACCAAACTGCCAGTCGAGAAAGTGGATTTCATCGTATCGGAATGGATGGGATACTTCCTGTTGTTCGAAGCCATGCTCGATAGTGTAATCTATGCTAGAGACAAATATCTGGCTCCCGGTGGCACTTTGATACCTAACAGATGTACCATTAGTTTGGCAGGTTTCAGTAGTCCAGGTGAGTTGGAATATAAAATTAAAATTAAATTAATAAAGATCTATTATGCAAACATTCAGAGCCTACTATGCTATGGATGGAGTATTGATCTGGGGAAATAATCCTGAAACCGATAAAATCCTATTGCTACAAAAAAGATACTGAGGTTATTCTGTAATGTACCTTATCGCGAAAGCTGCAAACCATTATTTAAAAGAATGAGAATACTTACTTTCCCGGCCCTGTATGTGTATTTTTCTGTTGTATTTATACATTTTAATATTAATAATTTTGATGTAAATAGGGACCATCATGAACATGACACAAGAAATGGGAGGAGTCTAAGGAAGTCAAGACAAGACGAGATTGTTTAGTCACAGTAACAGTTGCTTATGAAGCAGTACACCGATGCAGTGACTAATCGGTGTGTGTTGCTTCATAAGCAACTATGTGAAGTAGTGTGATTAAACGTGACTAATGTCTCTTGTCTTGACTAACCGGTGTACGCCTAGCCTTAGAGTTCATAGATACCTTCACAGCTCCTCCCAAAGACATTACCCTTATATGGCTATAAAACTATATAATTATTTACCTCTTGTTATTAGGACTCTGCCTAACAAGTACTTTGAAAGTAAGGTAAAAGAAATCTTGTTAAAAGAGGCATTATATACGATACAAGAATACTTCTCCATAAATTGGAAAGTTTATATCTAATAAGACTTTAATGTATAAATCATTTGTCAATATTATTTGTTTAGTAGCCTATCTGACGTTGCTTATAATGTATTTTCTGTATTCTGTGGCAATAAAGAATATTTATTTACTTATTAACACTTGCATCAGAGATATTGTGGAACTTCTCCGTAGTTTTGATCGTAGGACCGTAGGAACTTGATCGATTTTTGTGTGCTGCACCCAAAAATCGACTAAGTGTGGTCTTGGGATACGAAGCCTTCTGCTTCGTCAGTACAGACGAATGTGTGTTGGTTTTATCACGAACCCATGGAGCTTTGAATTGAAATGTTGATTTTAGTGGAATTGACAATATCTTTAAGTTATTTCAATACTATCCATTACTGTACCACAGTTTTCACTCAATAATTGCTTTGCAAATCAATCCCATTGAGATTTCTGTTCAATTTTAATGTTTTTCTAAATACCCAGTTCTAATTATAACAAATTGGTTGAAATGCTTTGTTATTCTTTCTTCAAAAGAAAGAAAACAACATAGTATGATGTGGGTACTCACGAGCGAAAGTTGCAGCATTTTTAACGTTCATTTAGTAGTAAAATTAATAGTTGGCGTTATCCATATCGATTAAAAAGACTAGAAGTTGTCACAACCACATTCTTATTATTATAAAAAGATACCGATTTCGGTTGTTACACCATCATCAATACAGTATCAGGTAAAGTGAGTTAACCAGTTCGCCATAAATTGATGTTTGTTTGTTAACGGTATTGTATTTTTATTCACTAAAAATATACACCTGGATATACCCATGACAAATTCATGAACTGCAAATTTCAAAATAACAAATTAAAAAATGAACTGTAACAAATTCAAAACTTGAATGATCTGTATTTTGAAATGATTTAAAGCATAAAATTCATTTGTACTACTTGTTTTTCACCACTTGATTTTCACTTTGTATTGTAAATTTGATGAATAAACTTTGATTTGGGTTTATTTGAACTCACAACCCAGACTATTGTCTAGTTGCATGAAAATCCAGCCGGATTTAACCGCCGCAAAGTGATGTCATCTAACGGAATCAATGAATGAACCAGATGCAGTTCATTGCAAGCTTGTTAAATTCAATTGGATTTTTTGTTCAACTGGCCGATAGTCTGGGTGTTGTTTTAAATTGGGTTCTGAGTCGAGTTTAGAAATTTTCACCTTTTTATAAATAATCATTATCATATGTTCATTTCAATGTGTGTATAAGTACTGTCAATATGGTGTCGAAGTTTTTTATTATTCTGATACAAGTTTTTAAATAATCATGTATGTTTCAGGCTACAAAGACCTTGTCGAATTCTGGGATGACGTCTACGGTTATAAAATGAGCAGTTTGAAAAAGCAAATCCTTCAACCTCGTGGAAATGGTGAAAGCCGGTGACCAAGCCACTGAGTCAGCACAAATTTATAGTTTGGATCTGATGATCGCCACCGTTGACAGTGTGTAGTTCTCAATTTCTTGCTGAAAGCGACTCGAGATTCAGATATTACCGCCATTGTAGGATATTTCGACACATTTTTCGAACTGCCCAATCCGGTCTCGTTTTCCACGGGACCTCATGCCACCCCAACTCACTGGAAACAGACCGTGTTTCTGCTGAAGGAGAGAGTGCCTGTCAAAAAAGGTGAGGAATTATTTGGATTTGAATTGAATTGTTTCTGGGAAGCGGTGTCCCAGTGGCAGAGGCGAGTCTAATCGGTGAGATTAGATAAGAGACAGCGCCTACCACTCCCGTTGTAGCGG
Source organism: Laodelphax striatellus (assembly GCA_017141395.1). Classification (NCBI taxonomy): domain Eukaryota; kingdom Metazoa; phylum Arthropoda; class Insecta; order Hemiptera; family Delphacidae; genus Laodelphax; species Laodelphax striatellus. The sequence continues at coordinate 12,656,148 of CM029541.1, read as the reverse complement.
TGACCGGCTCCTCTAAATAAAAAAAATTATGAGCTTCAAAATCGCTTCCCGGTGGTTCGGAACCCACCTTAAGCTGTAGGTCCATTCATCTCTCATAATCAAGTTGAAATATATGTTGTGAATTCTAGCATTGACAAGTATTCATGTTTGTCAAGCCTGATATTGTGTTGTGTATTCATTCTTTTTTAGTGATGAAATTACACTGACTTTAAAAAATTTCATATATTAAACTTTTAGTCCTGGTGTTGGACTTCTTCAGACTCAGAAACAGTTGACTCTTGTAAGTCAAGTAGTTTTCTACTTGAAAGTTTTTTTAAAATTCAGTGTAACCTTCTAGATATGTATATCTACATGACTAATGAACTGTTTTTCCTTAGAAAATGTTCGATTTCCGACATACTGAATTAAAGTTACGGCCTTGGAGAAATATTTGAATGACAGCTGTTTCTCATCAACAGCATTGTGATTGTGTTCTTTCAACCCAACCTAAATTTTGTTGGTTTCTAGGTTGATATTTTCATTGTTTGTTTTGCATTATTTTTTGTTGTTTTGTTTGTTTTTGTTTAAAAATTTGCATTAAAATGATTCTCGATCGTATTCTTGACATTTTCAGAAACTAGATGTAGCATCATTTCCTATGAAATATAAATTTTATTTATTTGATAGAAAACTAAGAACTTGAGTTGAATTGACAACATCTAGTTCATTCATTTCATCAAGGAAAAACTGCAATATCTCAGTCAACAGTATTGAATTGATTTCTTCTCATATTATGTGCATGCAATTATTAGTATGCAATCTTTCTATGTGTTTTTGGATTCAAAAATATTATTTTTAATCCTTTGAGTCGAACATAAATTAAATTTTAATAATGTACCTGTGATTCCTTGACTAATTCATTCTGTTCTTCTGGGAAGTTATCAATGGAAAATAAGCTGCGAGCGTGATTCAAAAAGAAAGAAGGTCGCTACGTATTAAATTGCAAGTGAAAGATCAGAGTCTAGATTACCTCTTACATTAATCAGATAGGGTTGTAAGGATTTTATTACCCAATTTTATAAAAATTTATTGAAAAAGTTTTGTTTTTCTTGAATCATTCATTTCTCCTGCACTCGTGAGTTTGGTGGAATTAAATGAATTTTCAGGTACTGAACGATTTGAATGATGTGAGCAAAGTGACAAATTCTTAGAATCATTTACAAAAAATGGAGAAAATATCTCAAGGTTTTCTTTTGAAATGTGGTGCTGTAGGACGTTGTTACACTTGTTACGAGCTGGAACTTGAGAGTATTCGCTTGCTGCAGTAGTATCTACTCGCATCCAATGTTACCGTAGCGTAGAACGGTTTTTTTTCACTCTGACTTGTTCACACGAATGAAATTTTACTTGTACGAGTTCCAACTCGCATCTAGTGTAATCTTGAACGAGTTGGAATTGAATTATTAAAGGGACATCACCAGTTAAATCTACTCCTCATAGGAGTAGCCTAATGCTATATTTTTTACCACCATTTAACTTCAATCTGGAATAAAAAACTCGAAGTTGTTTTATTCAAAACGAATTACTACCACTATATCACCACCTTTACTACACAAACAGTTGACTTTTTTCTCATTACGATTCTCTTATTTGTTTGTTGGTACCGGTATAGGTTTTGTTGAATAATTAATCCCATGAGAGAGCATTCAGAAGACTCAAATGTAAGTACTACATTAAAAGAAGTCAATATTATTTTCATTATTCACTTGATGTAGACAAATGTGTTTTTCATTTCGCAGTCCCATCTTTAATTTAGTGTTTATAATATTATTATTACTCATTAATCACAAGAGGTTTTTCATTAACTTTTGTCCCACCAAGCAACAGACTTTACTGTCGTTGTGTGTAGTGAAGATGTAACAGTTGATCATAAACTCTCTTGTGCTTCTCAATTTTTTAAATAGTATAATGCCGTTGTTTGGAATATAGATTCACATTTGAGATGTAGAACATTGACAGGATAAAACTGCACTTTCGTATCCATTAGATATAAGATATATGTCAGAATCCAATATTAAGCTGCTAATATTCACTACTCAGATTAGTAATACAGGTATAATCAGATTAATTTAATTTGACGATTGGCATCAGATAGATATTATTTCTTGACGTTGCTGATGACCATGGAGTACGATGGCAAAGAAATAATATTTATCTATCTAAACCCAAGTTTCAAATTAAATGAATCTGATTGTAGTCCATTGATGAACTATATCACTGTTATGTTATTTCAACACCGCTTATCCCGATAAATTGAATTTGATGTTGCCATAATCATTATTTAGATTCAGAACTCTCTTTCTCTCTAAATTCTGCTGTTGCATTTAATTATTTTAAGATAATTTTATTATTATTGTTTAGATGAATAAGACATGAACATACTTGAAAAAACGTGGTTTACGTTGTCACTACAACTGACTAAACAATCTTCATTCTCAGGAATGAAAAGGTCTGTTTCTTCGGTATGATAGGTCTTGATTTTTTGGAGCAGACCTCTGGGCCATAAAAATTAAGAAAGTCCTGTTATACAGTTGAAAGTTGAACACACACTATATATACTAGAAATAGCGTATGAAATTATCTCATACATAAGACGTGCTATCCATGTCAAGTGTATGTACACCTTTTCCCTGTTTTACAGGACTTTTAAATTTTAACCGTATAATATGAATTTACATCACACTTCCGCTTATACAATAATTTATAAATGAACGATAGAAACTATTTTGTTCCTTAGTAGATTATTAATGAACTAGCCTATAATGAATTATTCTGGTTGTCAGGCGCTAAATAGAAACTGAAACTTGATATTGCGATGTGATAATTGTTTGATGAAACTTAAAAATGAAATGAAACTAAAATCTTGAGTGGAGTTCAATACATTATGTTTCAAACTAAGGTATCGCACCACTTCTGCGTTTCTATTTGGACTGTGTACTTGGATCCTGCAGTGTTTATTATATTTTCAACTTCGTCAGAATGTGAAAAGTACAAGGGTTTGAAAAAAGGAAACGAATGAGAACAATGAGCTGTTATAATACAATTGGGAAGTTGATAGATTACTCAAGCTTGACTTAATAGAAAATACTTTATCTAAAAAGGATTGAGCTAATTATTAATCAAAGTCCATTGAAATCTGTTTGGACAAGTATTTAGTAATAGTTTTACCAACTTAATGTCCCTTTTAATCTGGTTTTTGACCAGTTGCATTTATGGATTCTCATACAATTTCCAATTTAGACTACATTCAAAGTACTTTCAAATAAATAATTCACTAATAAAAGTTCACAAAAAGCTGTTTTATGCTTTTTTACCACTTTCTGACATCAGTTCGGCGAGATACTTCTCTTCCCGTAGCTGTTTACGTTGTTCCTTGGCCATTCTTCTTTCTTCCCGTTCTTTCTTCAACATCATCTCCTGGAACCGCTCTTCGCGGGGGTCAACGGTGAATCCGAAATGTCTCCTTACTTCTTCTATCAATCGTTCTTTCTTCTCTCGTTCGGCCAAGGCAGCCTTCATCTTATGCGCTCGTTTTGAATGCAATTCTTTTATCCACTGTTCCAATTTCTTCATGTTTGCCTTTATCTGTTCTTGTCTCTTGTTGATTTTATCTTCTCTATCCAGAATTTCATCAACTTGATTCTTAACCATCTCCTGAATAGTATTCGGATATTTGAAACTTTCATACTCTTTCCTCTCTTCTATGTCCTTCACTGTAGGCCACATAATCCCCGGGTACACTCCGCTAGCACTACCATACCTCCCATACATTCTACGACGGTACCTCTCGGTAAGATGATATTTAGCCTGAGGTTCAGGATACGGTAACTGATCGTGGACAATATTTCTGTGTGATGGTTGTAAACGCGATACGTTGCGCTTCATTTCGATCATTTCTTCTCGTTGTCGTCTTTCCAGTTCGTGTTCGTCTTCAATGGGGTCCTCAGGAACATTTGCAAGCGAAGCATCGTTTGATGAGAATCTCACACTTCCGTATCGAAAAACACTCAATATATCCTTCAGTTTAGATAACTTTGATTCGAATAACAATGCCATATTTACAAATTCGATTTCAAGAACATTACCTAGAGCTAACCTAAAAATACTCTCGATCGCAAACTTTGTCACTGCCTCTTTGATATACTGTACTTCGATCCATTTTATTTTTCGTGACTTGCCAATTTCAATTTATCGAAGAAATTACAATGTTTGGTAGGATTCTTGAACAAATTACCTTATATTGATAAGAATGTATTTATTAAAATGAAAATAACATTCATAATACTATCCATTTTGGGCTAATTAATAGAATGAATTCAGAAAGCTTGTAGTTCAATATATGGAGTTAAACTCTATTTATTTTGAAATTCATGATAAATAGCTTTTTTCTATGATAATAATCAAGAATAATCCTTATCAATATTCATTCTTCTCAAAACATGACCTGCTAGGTGCTGCAACCTGGTGAGTAAATCTGAAATACAATCTCATATGGCTTTTTGATAGCCGACGACTGAGATCTGTGATCAGGCTGTTTCGTTTTGGTTCTTTCGTTTCATGTTCATTCATGTAGTGTTCTGTTCCCAGGTGTTGTGTCTGTGAAATGTATGCGGCGTTAATTTCTTCAATTTTTGTTCGTAAAAGGTCACCTTACCATTCAAATACAAAGTTTGCGTGTTTTTCATTATTTTCTAAGCAAATGTCTGTGTGATTCATTTTAAACTTCGGCTGGTTAAACGTTAAGAAATTTTGGGATTATTAACCTTGAAGTGAGTTTAAAAGTTCAGCAAGTGTGCTTAAATTGCCCACGTCTGGGAAATCTATTACCAGGGCTTGTTTTCAAAATAAACCAAAATGCATTCGGCAAATTCGATACCTTAGTGGATTACGGTATTAGTGCTTCGCTTATATGTTGAAGTGAATCTTCATTCAAGGCCCAAAACCTGATTGCGGGCTCAAGGTTTTGATAGCAAAATGAAATTGCTGAGAAAAACATTAGTTCTATTTTGGATAATGGTGCAGTGTTCGGGCAATAGTGAATTCGAACAGCATCGAACTGGTAGAAAATTACAATCTAGTGAAAGTGATAGAAGTGAAAAAAGTGCAGGTAGTGATAATAATTCACCCGAAATGTCTTCGACTGAAAAATTGTATAGACAGTATACGGCTGCTGGATATGTCAGTAGAACCCTACAAAGAGCTTCATCATCATCTGTTTTAGATGAGGCTCATTCTCATGCCGCAGCAAGATTGGATCCAGGTAAGCTCTTACTTTGATTGCTTGTAATGTTAGGCTTACCTAACCTTACCCCACAAAATTGGAAAAAAATATTCCATAGTCTATAATAACATTGTCATCCTTGACCATGAACACCAGCTATCAGAAGAAAGTTTCTGGTGTTATTTTCAAGTTTCTTTGCATCAGACTTCCAAAATTTTCTATGAATAGCCTGCTTCCCATGAAACCCAACCAGAAATCAACACGTGTCTCAAAAGTGTTGTTTGACATTAATTTTCAGTGAATGGCATAGGCGTAACCAGGGGGAGGTTTTGGGTTTGTAACACCCCCCCCCCCATTGGTAGGCAAAAATTGTATTTTGCTTATGAAAATCTTGAGATTTCACGCCCCCCTCACCACCCCCTCGGTACTCCTCCGTAGCTAACCCCCTTTACTTGAACCTAGCTATATAGGCGTAAGAACTAGGATTTTGAGTTGTACACTTCCCCATTGGTGGTCATGCAAAATTGTATTTTGCAAAATCTACACACCCCGGGACACCTCCCTAGCCCCCATTACTTGAAACTAGTTACGCCAATGGTCCATAAAATAATGGCGTTTTCTTTGTATAGTTGTTGCCAGATCCACAGATAAGTCTAAACTGTTGTTGCTGATAATATGAGATTGTGCAATTCCATTGGTTATTCTTTGCTTGTCATTCTTGTTATTCTTTGCTTGTCAAAGTTCTTAAAGTTTAATTGTACTCGAAATTCATTCTGTTCATAATGGTTGAAAACTATGGTGGACTGTATTGTATAAATCACTTAAATTGACTGAATATAAACAGAAGGAGGTTTGTTGTAATCAAATTAATATCTGATTCAAATAAGTTATTTGTTAATGCATATCCATCTACTTAGAGCCACAGAGAACAGACTTTATGATAAGTTTTCCCAACTGATACGATTATAAATTGTGAAACATAATTCCATATCATTATAGTGGTATTGGGCACAATCTAAGAAGAATTTGATAACATTAACTTCTATCATCCCAATCTAGAGAGCTTCTGTAACATCTCCGAATAAATCTCCTAATAACACCTTGAAAGTTTGTTGATTTTTTCAAGACTTAGTTAAACGATTGAAAAAAGTGCAAGGTGTAGTTGAACATGCATTATTACGAAATACTACGCCTCAGGTGAGATAATAGAATAGCAGGCTGCCCTGAATAGAGCCCATAGCTATGACATGTCGAGTATTGAGTAAATCCTTATCCAATTACCGAACATTATAATATTATGCAAGACGCCATCTTATGGAAGGTCAGTGAAGTTGAGTCTCATGATCGACTTTCATTTCTCGACTGAGTTGAGCGCAACCCAGTAACCCTGAAAGTTGTGTGTTTGAACAATGAGTTCATTGTGTCACACAAAAATGATTGAGTAAATTTGTTCTGCACGAGTTGAGAAATTTTTCCTGCATTGATCCGGTATTGCTTAGTTTTTCGTCGAGTTTGTGGAGGGAAAATGGAATGAAATAAATTATTATTCATACACAAAGCTTTTTACAATAAACAGAAGAAGCATCCTCGTTTAATAAATTAATAAAAATATATATACTATAAAAATATTACCATAACGATGAGATTTTTTTCCAAAAGTTGAAGGGTTTTGTAAGTTGGAAGGATTGTATTGGAGATCCACTTGTGGAAGCTTTTGTAGAACAGGTGGTTTGAAATGCATATATTTTAGTCGATTATTATCATATTTGATTGTGGAAGAAAAATTAAAATGTTTAGTAAATTGTACATGTAACTTATATTATGTATGCGATCAATTTTTTTCATCAATTTCAATCTAATAAAATAAGATTGAAAACAGTTGATTAGTCACCCCTCACACTAGACATCCATATCATGGTTTGCTGCGTTATAACAGTCCATTTCCAGTGTTTATATACCTGACACGGTGACACCTTTCAATATATAGGCCACAGCTATTTGTATACCTGTCAATGAGGAAGCCGTCTGTATACCTAGCCCAGTCAATGAAGGGAAATAATAGGCCTTTATGGGAACTAATTAGAAAAAAGCTGAATTTTTGCCTGATGTTACATTGGTATAAGATACGTTTGTACAAAAAGTCCCCGACCTACCCCTCTTGCTTCCCCCTATGCCCCCAAAGTTTCGGTTTGCAAGGGTTTCGTATATCAGGTATATCTCAGCCCTCGATGAAGATATTGGATAAAACTTGATCTCATATTTTCCAGGACATTATTACCTAGAATTATGTCACAGGAAACTTGAACTTATCTCGTTCCATTCGAAAGTTATTACCAGACAATGTGAGGGAAAAACGAAATTTCTGCCTCATAAATTTACATTTTGTTAAATAAAAGTTTATACAAGCATATTTCACGGACGGTTTACATGTAAAACTTGTAGATCTTTTCAAGATCTTTAAAATGATATATAATAACCCGTATTTAATCACCATCCTATAATCTTAATCCATCCATTAATGTGCGCTAAACACGATCTCGCTGCGCTTGATGGACTGATCCAGGCATAATATTATGTGGTTAACAAAAACTATCTATGATTTTCTAATCCGACAATTTCTTATATTACTCTGGACTATTAGTCTGTATTATGAGTTGGATTTTTCAGAAAAGTTATAATTCAACAGATATTTCCAAATTGACGACCATTTTTTTTTTCTCATTCTCATACATAAACTATAGGCCCAGCCTACAGAAATATAAAACATAATATCATTGTATAGTATTACGAATCCCTATTCCACAATAATAGATTTAAGAACATATCTATTGAATTTTGAATAGATGGGTCTACTATTTTAATGTTTGCTGGGGAAATTATGGCTTTAAATAGAGCAATATAGCCACCGCCGCACCATTGTAGCTTGCTGCTGAAGGGCACCGCTGAAACTGTTTACAGATAATTTCTCCGTTATTAAAAATTTCTACTAACGAAGTCCTATTCTTTCAGGAAACTTCTAGAATACGATTATTTTTGACAAATAATGTTCCATTGATAGTATTTCTTTATATCTTATTAATATTGATGTTGGTAACTAATGTTGGTGTAAGTCTTGCTACATAACTTATCAGTAGACTTCACTGACATATTTACGGTTAATTGCTTACATTTAAAAAGTGCCTTTCTTACCAGAGATTTCATTGAGGCTTTTTAACTCTGATAAGTTGTACATGCTCAGGATAAAATTTCTTCTACTACAAGAATATTTGGATAATACTGTATTTTCTAGTACTAAAATATTCACTTGCGTATTTTCCACATCCATAATTCATCATAAATGAATGTCTTCTTTAATAATTCCTGCTATCTTTCAAATAAAATTATTCAATAATCGCCCTTATCGTTTATTTATCTATTTTTCGAACCACAAACTTACTAATACCTTGTGACTAGTATGTAAAATGCGTACTTTTCATCCAAGATGAATATTATATACTCATACAACTAGCCGATCTTGAAAGGAATCTGAAATTCTTGACTTCAAAATAATCAAAGACTTGAAAGTCTGTAACAAAACCATGCAATTATTTCTTCGAATGAATACCGGCACTCATTGTCGTCCTCAATGAAATGAGTAATCGGATTCAGTTGATGATGAACATCCGATAATTTTTTTCATTAAGTTCAGTTTTACAAAACCTCTTATAACATTGTCCAAAATAGTAAACTTCAGCCGCAACTAAATCAATTAAATCTAATAGCCTATGCTTCACTTTACTGGCCAAATTATCATTCCTATCATCCCTAGTCTTGTCTGCCATTTTGGAAATGAATGATGTATTATAACTTCTCTGAAAAATCCAACTCCCAATACAGATTAATAGTCCAGAAAAATATAAAAAACTGTCTAATAGAAACATTATTTAGATAGTTTTCGTTAACCACATAACCTGTGCAAGGATAGTATATGTCTCTTTCAAGTAGCCTACTATAGACTTCTGCCTTCAACAATGTGATGATAGGCAAGACATAACAGGAAATATTGCCTTCTCTTCTTCAACTCTAACGATTGCAGGCTCCTTTGAAAAGACATGATGCGGTCATCTCTCCTTGCATCAAAAATGAACACAACAGCATAGTTTAAAGCACGCTGCAAATTCCACATTTACATTATTCTATATTTATATCCACTTTATATTAGTGTTTGAAGAGTGGAGAATTCTCAACATTTTGATCAGCATTCGAGATTTTTAACTACATTATTTTTCGTATAAGAAGAGTTTCAATTGAAAAGTTGTGTTTAGTTCTAGAAATGCACGGTAATAGTTGAATTCTTCTTGTAAGGAAGATACTAGCATTGAAAATATCAAATGGTGATCAAGTTGTAGAGAATTTATTTTTCTTCAAACTCTAATATATATTTTATTGTTTCACTCTTAAACAAGAAAGTAACACCTAATTAAAGAATTGGAAAAATTCATTCATTAACTTTTTCACTATTTGACAGTTTAGTAAATAGCCTCTAGCTAGATGAAGATTTAGGCAAGATATTATCACGTATTTGGGCTTAAATTGTAGAAAATTTCATCTTCTACAGGCCTAGAATCTAATAAACAAACTCTCTGTATAATTAAAAGAAATACCGAAAATGTAAAATAACGGAACATGTTGTAAACTTTTGGACTTACAGAATCAATCGTTTCTGTCTTGTAAAATGAATATTTAAAAAATTTTCAATTGGAAATGAAAGAAGAAATCGCGATCTACAATTTGAAACCAATCATGATTTTCTATCATCAAGGACTTCCAAGATACAGTATTAGCATTTGTAAGCAAAAATTTCACCTTCAATGACTGGACTATTTTCAAGAAACCACCTGTTTAATATGTGCATTGGCTGAGGCGCCGTGCGATTCGAGATCGTGCAGATTGCACTTTGATGGACTTTTTCTCACGTTCATGTGAAGTAAAATATAGATTGTGATTATTCAAATTAAAGATAATGAAATGCTCTACAACGTTTATATTCAACATTTTTCTGTAAAACAATCATGTAAACTTTTATTTGCAAAAGTATAAAATTTAGAAGCAAAAAATCTGAATTTTTCTTCATTCTTTCTCAAATAACTCCGGAACTACTAGAGTTAGAGTAGAATAATAATAGAACAAATGATAGAAAAATTAATTTTCTGAAGAATGAAAAAAAGATTGAATCGATATCTCTATTGGAAGCCGAGATACGTTCGATATACAAAACCCTTGCAAACTGAAACTTTGAGGGGGTGCTGGGGGGGAAGCAAGACGGGTAGGGTCAGGGACTTGTGTACAAACTTATCTTATACCAATGTAACATCAGGCAAAAATTCAGCTTTTTCTAATTAGTTACCATAAAAACCTTTATTGACTACTAACCTGTTCAGTCGTCTGTGTGATCAAATTATAATTCTCATTTAATTAGAATGATCTAATGCTGTTCTTCAGTGATTTGATATTTTAATATTTTTTGACGGTGATGCCCACATGAGCTCCAGGCTTGTGCGTGGGTAATGAGAGTGGTGATGATGAGAGATGACGACTGTTTTTAGGCAGTCGGGACCGACGGCTTTTCGTCTCCTCTGAAAAGACAGGAGTGACCCATTCTGTCAAAATCGGTTCCGGCAACTGTATTCGATCTTGGAACCTTTGGATTATCAGACAGGCGCTTATCGCCCTCGGCTACGGACCACTACATGAAATTGTCGAATAGTCGATTACAATTTATGAGTTTCTATAAAATTCCATACTTTTCTCCTAATTGTTTTCCCACCAATAGATATCCTACTTAACTGGATGGCACTCTAGTTAGTTTTATTTCGAGTTTTTCACCCATAATATGTTTGTATTTGGCCACATTTTCATGATATACACTTTTTGCTAGTTAGTGCAGCAACTAAATTTCAAATAACTAACAGTGTCACACAAGTGTGTGAGTAAACTCAATCCCACGATCTCGATTCCAACTCCAATCTGAATCAACTTAGATTGATGCCTCAACTACTCTCAAGTTGTCTGTAAACATATCAGAGTTTGTGCTTGTTGTTAATCTCAGCCAATACTGTCCAGATTTGGACTTGGAAAAGCAGCAAGATCCATAGATATAAACGATTAACATCTGATATACATGTACCTATGGCTTGATCACGTCGATCTGTCCTCTTTCTTGCGCACTCTTTGTATTTATCTGATTTTATCTATCTGTTCTTTTCTTCTCTTCTGTTATCTTTCTCTCTTTCAGTATTCTGCCAAACATCTAAATAAGGTGTCGCACTGATCTTTCAAACAGCTGAGTCCTACTGAGCCAGATATATATTCTCTTTTATAGCAGGAGCCAATTAACTTGTCATAAATCAGCTGATCCAGTAATAATAAAACAGTGATTTCGACACAATAATCAAAAGGCTTGAAAGTCTATAGAACCTTTAAAGTCTTTAAAAGACCTTTTTAAAGAAGACCTTTCAAAGAATAACTTTTTAAAAGACCTTTTCAATAATCTGCGAGATTCAGCATTTGTAGGTTAAGTATTGTGATATTGCTCTTTGAAACAGCTGATTTCTGACAAGTCGAATTGGATCCTGCTATATATCTTCTGTGATTTTTTTCTCTTTTCTTTTTCTTACAATTCTTCAATTATTCTCTTTTTCCGAGGGAAAAACCTCCTATTATTCACGCACAAGCCTAGAGCTCATATGGGCATCACCCTCACTGAAAAACATCACAATTCTTTTTTGAAATCACTGTAGGCTACTACAAAATATATTGGGACCACCAAAAATAAGAATGGTAGGAATCTCCTTGTAGGAGAATAAATTTAAAAATTATGGGAGTCTTCTTGTTAGGAGATGCTTTTAGATGCAGTATTTTCAAAATGTCACCTTAAAATTATATACTGTTGGTACAGTATCAAGACTGGTTCAACAGAAAATAAGTACTAAAATGCAACTCCATGTATGTCGATATTATTGATTTTCTCCCAAGTAGGTCAATTTGTTGTGAATTTCGTGCAATAAAACTGGTTAGTGTCAAAAAAGTCCGAAGCAGTTTTTCGATGTATCGTAGGCCTATATCGATTGAGGAAATTAATCGATATTATTTAGAGGTATCGAACTCATATAGATCTCATTGTTCTAACAAAATACAGTATCTCGAAAATTAAAAAATGCTTTGCTTCAATGTAAATAGATTTTTTGCAAGGTGTTTTGCTAATGCCTCATTGACGTCATTGTTGTAAAGGCTTACTTCAAAATAGATTTTAATTTATCCACAACTTGAATTAAGAGACATAGTTTTGAATTTGTTTACCGTACTTGTTTTAGTGGCTCGTTGTACTTATCTGCAATAGTCTAGTCGACGTTTAGGCCAAGTTCATTGGTCTAAGTATTATAACATGTTCAAGATAAGGTGTTCGATTGTTCTGCTCGACGCTCTTGCGTCAACACGGCCGCCATATTGAATTTTCTGTATTCATTTTGTCTTATTTTAATTTATTGTGTTTTCTTTGAAAGTAGGACAAGTAGTCAGAGCGTCAGTCTATTAGTGAAAATGCCTCCCTTCAAATTTACTTCGACTAAAGTTTATAATTAAACTTTGTCATGTGCTTAGATTTGAATTGGACATTTAAAAATCCTTTGAGTTTCCTTTAAAGATTGAGATTGTATTTGAACTGTGTAACAAAATTAAATTTTGTAGTGTGTTTGAAATAAAACGCTAAAGATATTGTCAATTCCACTGTTTTATTATATACAGCACTGGACCGCGGTTTCGTGACTACACCAGTCACATTTTCAACCACGAGACCGCGGTCCAGTGCTGTAAATAATAAAACAGTGGAATTGACAATATCTTTTAGGGCTGGTTCATGAGCTCGGGATTTAGCTAAGTCCTAGACTAAAACGGGTGGCCAACGTAGCATCGACAAACGTTAGCCTCGACACTATGTACTAAGGGCTCTCTATGCTGCTAACCCACTAACCTGTCGAGACAAACGTTCGTCGATGCTACGGTAGCCACCTGTTTTAGAGGTATTGATTAAGAAAAACTTAGAATAAATAAAGATGAAAGTAATTAGTATTGTAAAACGAATTCAAGAAGCCAATTTTATGATTTAAACATTAGTTCATTCTTCATATTCCAAAAGAGATACTCGATTGATAGAGGATGATCCGTCGCATATTCATAGGTCCAATTGTATACTTTTAGAATCATGTTCCCTTCTCATTTTGAAGAAATATAAAAAAACATAGATTACATGTTAAATTAAAAATATTGTTTACAGTTTACAGTGATTAAATATTGTTTTGCTGATACTATATTATTGATTCTTTAAAATTGACGATTCTTCTCAAACTCAATGCTACTGAGATCGCTAAACTCTCTTTTTATCGTGAATTCATATAATTCTCCTTATTATACTAATTTAAATTCTGTAGTGATAAGGAATTCTAAGCTTCAATTATAATACATTCAATTTCATATTTAGCGAATAAAACAACAATACAAAATGAGTAACTCTTTAATCTTGTTAAAAAAATTTAAAGTACGATTATAAAGTAAGAGCAAGTAAATACTATTGGCACTACCTGCAAAAGTAAACGCCATTAGTGAGTTTCTATCGTAAGTTCTATCTAGTTTCTAGTGAGTTTCCATCTGAGTAAATTTCTATTGTATGGAAACTCATTTCCTATTAATAGGAACTTAAAATACTGTTTCAGCATCTTATTCTAGCATATTTCACCAGAAGTATCCGCTGTTGAATCAAGTTGCTGAATTTTAAATTTTGAATGAAAATTGTTTATGAAACCAATGAACATAGTTGATACAATTTGCATATGTCTGTAGTAGTGATTTGATTCCTTATCAATAATTTGACCTTAGCCTTGGCCTCTATGTAATTAAATTTGTTTTTACATTGCAATAAAAATGCGAGATTCGGTAATTACTTCTATCTTGAATTTGAAAAGGAGTTCGCTGTAGAGAAATGTTGGAATATGCTTTAATGAAATGATAACTATTAACACTATTATTCAAGAGAAAAAATATAAAAATTGTTTACTACTAAATATTCCACTCAGTAATTGCAAACTTGGGTCTGAAAGTTTTCAGTTCATGATTTTCGTAAATACCATTAATAAAATGAGACAAGATGATAGGTTGTAATTTAGGAAGGTGCCATTAATAGAGTCTAAAAACAGTCATTAAAACTCGTTAATCGTTGATGATATCTCGTCACGTGTAATTGGAATCAATTTTAAACTGAGATTAGTTAAAAACCAATTTGACAGGTTGGTTGAAAATTAATTTCGCTACTAATATTTCTGAGGAGACCACTATTTAAGTAGCAGTCCAGTGTGAACTTTCACTCATTTATTTTTAGCCAGTTTGCAGCTAGAATAAGCACCTTCTCTCCAAAAATAATAATCCATTTTGTAAATAGTGATTCATCATAGAAGTGATGATGTTTTTGGAAATGCCATCTGTTGAGAAGAATGTCAAAGAGTTGAGAGCCGTGGAAAATTCTATGATCTCCAGTTCTAAATCGGAACGTGACGATTTATTGTTTTGTTGATTGTTTTGCTTGAATAGAGTTCAGTGTTTCCGGAAACTGTAAATGCAAAACTGACCTCTTTTTTCTGTGGGTTTTCAATACAGTAGGCCCTTGCTTCTAGGTATTACGGCATCAGTGGTAGTTCACCATTTTCCCCAAATTATTGAGGAACATTGGATAATTCAACAAGGCGGAACACCCCAGAGGGTTCCTCCGCCAGAAAATCCATAAGCATAATAATATGATGAACTTAAACTCCTATTCCCACTCAGCTTCCAATTCGTTTGGTCAATTGCAAAAAAAACCCATTAAATTCGACCGCCATAAAATTACGTAATTAAATTACAAGAGATTAAAAGGACTCTTCTGTATTAGTTTCTTTAAATCACATTACTTCACGGCGGTCAAATTCAATTCTTTTTTCATGCAATTGACTGCTAATCCGATAAGGGAAACGATAAATAAATGCTTTATTGCAGTAGAAATTATAGCATGATATGCAATAAAACGTGAAAACTAGCAAATAACAATAATTATGATGTAAAGTAATTGTCATCTCTCATCATCACCCCTCCTGAGCTTATGTGGGCGTCACTTTCACAAAAAATAAATGGAATTTCATGTCCCTCTCCTTTTTCTCCTGAATCGGGACATTTTGTTGAAACTTGAAGGAAGTTTAGTGTTTTCTGAAAATGTTTATTTATTTACTTCTTCAATGTATTTTACTTCATTTTTTAACTATTCAAATTATTTTACATTCTAAGAAGACTTATATAATTTTATTCCTCATCAAAAAAACTTGACCGTGGGCCGCACTGCAGATGGGTAGATGGTTTATGGTGAATGGTTGACACGATTTATCAAGAAGGCCGTGATCATTTCCTACAAGTTCTATTATTTTGAATGTTGTATGAACTATAAACTATCTTCCATCCAGTTAACCACCCAGCAGTGCGGCCTCAGCTTCTTTACTTCCTATAAACTTGAGTGAACAGTCGGGATGATTTAAGTGTTCATTCTTAACAAGATCCGTTTTTGCTCTTCAAAATTTTTATAATTCTCATTGGATTGATATAGAAAATGAAATAC
Source organism: Laodelphax striatellus (assembly GCA_017141395.1). NCBI lineage: Eukaryota > Metazoa > Arthropoda > Insecta > Hemiptera > Delphacidae > Laodelphax > Laodelphax striatellus. The sequence continues at coordinate 12,640,219 of CM029541.1, read as the reverse complement.
AATACACAATGGTGTACAAAATATGTACAGTAGATACAAAATAACAATGTTTTCCATTTACTAGCACATTTATTGCTTGTCCTGTAAGGAAAAATATCAAAATTCCAGTGCTTCCCATGGTATTTCTCATAGACTTTTAGTACCACCAATCAACATTGTTTGGCCGTGCTTCTGAAATTCATGTTGTCGGAGTTCGACAGTAGAAAAGAAAGAAAAAGATGCAGAAGAATAAGAAGAAGATAAAAAGCAGGGGAGATCGCGCAATGGGAAGAGGAGGTGACGAAAAAGAAGAAAGAAGGAGAGTAGGAGGAGAAGGAGGCGGAGGAGGTGGTGGAAGAAGAAGAAGAAGAAGAGGAGGAGGAGGAGGTAGAAGAAGAAGAAGAAGAGGGAGGAGGAAGAGGAGGAAGAGAAGAGGGAGGAGGAGGAGGAGGTGGAAGGAGAAGAGGAGGAGGAGGAGTAAGAGACGGAGGAGAAGGATTTGAAGGAGGAGGTGGAAGAAGAAGAAGAAGAGGAGGCGTAGGAGTCGGAGGCGGAGGTGGAAGACGAAGAGGAGGAGGTGGAGGTGGAAGAAGAAAAGGAGAAGTTGAAGACGGTGGAGAAGGAGGAGGAGGAGGAGGCGGAGGAGGAGCAATGAAGAAGATGTGATGCGGTAAGATTAGTTGTGGTCACGTGACTTGCAATTCTGTCACGGTTCAGTGAAGTGATCTACAATCATCGTGGTACGTTGGAGGGGGGGGGGGAAGATCTCTAACATTACTGAGAAGCGGGAGGTGGCTCTTGTGAAACCGGGGAAGGGGAGGAGTAACCAAAGCTGTGAATTCCCTTTTTTTGTGAGCAATAAACTACAGGGAAATTAAGTGAGGATATTACGGTAATTTGTCATTATTACAACAATGACAGTTGGAAGTTGAGATGCAGTTTTTAATATTGTGAAAATAACGTTTCTTTAGTGATAATATTTTAATTTATTACTGTATATTTATCAGATCACCTACTATTGACTGAATTAGAAGGAAAAAGAATAATTAAGTTAGGCCTTCGTTCTAAAATTTTCCCTTTTTTGTCATTCCAAAGTATTCTAAAGTGAGGTCGTCACCATTCTAAATATTCATCAGGAATTTCTCCTGTAAAACGAAGAACTAATAAAACTACCAATAATAAACTACCAGAATCAATATAAAACTACTATACTAAGAACTAATACACTTGAGAAATAATACAAACATTATGAGCACTTATAAGAGAGGTTAATGCTGAGAAAATGCAAATGAGTTCAAACAAATAATCAAAATAATTTTATAATATTGAACCCTATTTTACATTTCCACCAGAAATACACAAGACATAAGCAAATACTGTAGTTTGTTAATTTACTAATATGATTGAAGTTTGATGAAACCCATTGTAATATTTTTTCAAGTTTTTATAAGAAACAGTTTCTTTCACAGTGGATTTGTAAAATTGTTTGCTGTTTTCTTCTTATTTGCTTCAATTCATTTCTTTTTCCTTGTAATATCTGCTTATTTCAGAAACTGAACAAGAGATAAATTACATGTTGCATGTTGTAAATTACAATTGATAGTGTCAGGCATGATTGAAAAAGGAATCGTGTGACTTGTTGGAAGATAAATTTACTAGATTTTTTCCCAGCGAAGTTGCATTTGAAAAACTATTTTCTATCAATAGTACGGTTGATGGCATGATTAAAGGAGAATAAATCACCCATGTAATTTATGCGGTAGCGCCAGGCACATGTTAAAAACGGAATCATGTGGTTATAGGCTAATGATTGATGAAACAAATCACAGGATAAGGAATTCCTTGGAGTGAGGCTAATTAAGTCATATTATGTGATTGATTTTCTGTTGATTAGTGAGGATTTTTATGTGATTTTGTGTCAGATAATTTCAAATGTAGACACTGCAATAGGGAAAACCAACTTTGAAATTGGATTGTACAGTAATTTTTTCACTAATTATTCTCTTGATATTCAAGTGTTGTATCTTTAATTTTCTGTCTTACTTCCTTATCTGTTTTATTTGTGGAGTTTTTGCATGATGCATTGCTTGAAACAGGGAAATAAGTTTGAAAAATGATAATAATACAGTATTTAAATTTTTGCATTGTCTGGTGTTTGAAATGAAAACTTGAATGTAAACCTCAACCAGGCTCCAACAAAAACAAGAAGTAATAAAACAAGTAGAAATTAATTTTGTCTCCTTCACAAATTAAAATTTACAGAAAATACAGGTATATCAGCTTTAGTGAATAGGAATTCAATTTTTAATACAAGAATTGAAAAAGATAATATTGCTTTAGTCGCGGTCGCGAAATGAGGCGGCTGAGAGATTTTGTACTGCTTTCAGATATGGAACCGGTAGAGCAACTGATGGTTGAAAATCACTTGCTCCCCAGCACAAAGTGGCAAAGTTGAGCTTCCCTGTGTTGCCCAGTCCGCAAGCGTCAGTGTTGCTTCCCTTGCATTATTTGATTAGTCAGTTGGCAAAACTTGGCAACTGCGCATATCTATCAGCCGTCTTATTTCTTGACAGCGATAATACTGTAGTATTTAAATTTGATAGACAAATTAATTGAAAATATTTGAAAAATCAAATTGAAGAACTAGAGAAATAATGTAACTTGATAATCTATTATTCAATGATTATTAATCATCACTATTACTAGAAATGTGTTAATGTATTACGTAAGCGTAATCTTCTGTTATTCAAGTTATTCAAAACAATCGGAATGAAGAAATATTGATCTTTCTTAAAAATGAAATGTCTAGTGTATTAATGCTCATAGAAATTTGACTAGATTTGGACTGTATTCTAAATTGGAAAAGGGACAGTTTTGGGCCTAAGTCTGTTGAACCTTACCATTAAGTATGATTTGTAAATTACTGAATAAATAAATATTAGTGTAACCAAAATTCCTAATATTTTCAGTGATCCTTTCAGTACCTTTTAACTTAACCATAATTTTCTACTAGTCATCATTTGCACCAAACGTCCATAAAATTTGGAAAATCTAATAAGAGAGTAGATACAATTTATTTTGTGATAGGATAGGGAAAACGATGAAGTGAGTAGGAAGTATTTAATCAAGCGAGAGAGGTGTAATAATTATCTCTGTGTGGTGTTTCATGACAAGGTAAATTGATGAAGGTAATAAAATTCGTTTGGGATTTTCAATGTCATTGTCAAGCAATGAGTTGTCGAATTTATGTCTTCAGTTGTTTGAATTTGTAGAGTCGTGATTGTTTTAGGATGGCGAGGAGTGGAGGGGATGTATAGTGTTGGATATCGTGTTATTGAACAATTTATTATTTCCATTTTTTGAAGTTTTCTTTAGTAATGGATGTTTCATGATGCTACTGTTCATATAAGTTGTTTGTTTTGTGGAATCTCATCAAAGAGGATAATAATTTGCAATAATTTAATGACTTATTCATCAGAAATTGATGGAATGCTGTATTACACTATCATGTGAAGAATTCTGAATTATTCCCATACTTAATGAAAAATTAAAACTTATGGTACGACGTCTATGAAAAAATGTCAGACCCCTATGGGTGTCATCCTAATAGACAGGAAATATGGGAATATAGAATTATAATATATAGCCTAATATGGGAATATTATGGAACTTGATTTAGTATAGAATATTGAGTTTTTTACTATATCTAAATACTTTTTTGTAATATAGTCTAGCATGGTAAGAAGATTAGGATAAAGATATTATTATCTTGGATAATATGCTTCCTGAAAGCAGTCGAACAAGTTCAACATGTAAACCCCCTTTTCAAAACGTTGAAAAATATTCTAAATTATTAAAATTATTTGTAAATAATTTTTCCATTTCTAATTCTCTAAACATACCTGCTCAATATTTTGGCAAATTTTATCTGTCATATAAACCTGGAAGCCACCTTCTTTCCTGCTTTGTCGGTGAAATTCATTGCTTCTAGTGAACACATCATGAAAATAAACACGAATCATTATTGAATTAAATCTCATTGCCAGGCTTTGAGTAGTATCAGATCATTAGTGCAGTAAGTACTGTGCTGCTGTCAATCTAATTGTTATAGCTTTTCTATGCGTGAAAAATATTTAGAATGCCATTAAGATAAGTGTGTACAGTGAGTGTATTGGTCGTTACTTAACTTCACATACCGTTTATTTATTTTTAATTATGTATATAGAAGACCAGTGTTCACTTTGGACTCAATCCAATATTTCTATCTCATTTTGATTCACCTCTTACTCCACCTCCTCCTCCTCCACCACCTCCGACCCCCCTCCACCTCTCTTCTTATTTTTCTTCTCCTTCTTTCTCCGGCCTTGCTCTCTCTCTCTTGCCCCTGAGACCGGCCTAATAGTCGTTAACATCTCTAAGTTCTACTATCATTTGAAGCTGACTCATAGTTTTGTCTCATAGTTCAACTCGATGACAGAATTTTAAACTACAGACGTTAGCGCCTTCTTCCGTCTTTTCGCTACCACCTTCTCAGCACACTCTCAGGCTGCGGGCGCAAATAGAAACTTTGTGATAAACGAAAGTTTTGATGGCGCTTAGTATGGTAGTTTTTGTTCTACACAGAATTGAATCTGCCACTCTAGAAGAAAGGCGTAACTAGTTGATTCTATGCTTAGTCAAGACCAGACAAGACGAGATTAGTCTCGTTTAGTCACAGTACTTCACATAGTTGCTTATGAAGCAACACACACCGATTAGTCATTGTATCATTGTGTGCTGCTTCATAAGCAAATATGTGAATTACTGGACTAAACGTGACTAATCTTGTTTGTCTTGTCTTGACTAACCGGTGTACGCCTAGCCTAATGCTTTGTGATAGTCTAGGAGTCTCATAATACCTGTTTTATTTACATTGGTTATGTTGGTGAATAACAGAAGTGGAACAACCCTACTCGTTCTCCCCACTATTAAAAGCCATACGCTAAATAAATAAACGAATATTTACTTTTTTTGGTGAATCATACAAGGTGTTTCAGAACTCCCTACCAATATTCTAGGGCTTTGTTCCTGGGTAAAAACCATATCTAAATATCATATTTAAAGTGTCCTGAAGTCCTTAGTTACTCACACAGCTGCCATTTTGTTTTTTCACTTATTATTTTTTTTCTTAATAATGGTGGAACATGGTGGCAGCTTTAGTGATATGTGACCGCTGGAGGTTACTTGCACTCCTTTTTACTGTCTTTAAAATTCACACAAAATAATCTAAAATCGCTTAAAAATAACATGCAAAGCAGACGGAGACTGTTGCATTGTTGTGGCAGACTTTAGCCGTGACTATGTCATACAAAGTGACAATGCCGTGACTATGTTGGTGCAAAGTTTCAATTCCATATGTTGTTTCACCATTATTGAGAGAAAAAATAATAAGTGAAAAAAGCAAAATGGCAGCTGTGTGAGTAACTAAGGACTTCCGGACAATTTAAATATGATATTTAGATATGGTTTTTACCTCTTTATAAGGTAGGCTCATACCTCTTCTTCAAGGTTTGGGGTGAATAACTAGTATAGAATAGATTCCCACATCATTTAAGTTTTAACTTCAATTTAACATCATTTTCCCAAAAATGTTTAAAATTAATAATGAGAAAATCTTGTGACAAAACAGGATTTAGAGAAAAATTCCTTCAAAAATGGAAGCAACCAAGTTAATCTTTGCTCAAACAATCGCTACTCCGCCAATTTTCTCACAGTAAATATTTTTTGAATGACAGGTGGCTGTTGACTCTAACAATGCATTAGTGAAAATATAGGTATGGAAGTTTAAATTTTTCATACTTTATTCTCGAAAATATAGGTATAAAGTCGCTGTAAACGTTTTTACTCCTTGGTCTTATATTGTGTAAATCTTTCCTTTTTCTCTGACGTTGTCCTGGTAAGTTTCATTAGATGAGTCGTCTCTCCTTCAATAAATTAGCTTACACAATGGTTAGGTACATCCGCCGTTGGATGTTTTATTAAAATTAGCGTAAGAAACTGCTGGAAACCGGAATTACTGGATTGAAGTTTTTTAAAGTAACACTAGGTGTCTGTTGAATTGTAGTGTAGATATATTGAGAGTATCACATCAGGGATGTGTGATTGCTATGTTGGAAATGGTTTGAGAATTGATTAGAAATTTGGTATCGTAATTGGATTAAACATAGGTTTGATATCGAGATGCCAAGTGTCGAACTGAACTAGATGAACTAAAATGACATTTATTTTTTTTGCTAGGGATGATGCCCACATAAGCTCTGGGCTTGTCAGGCTTGTGCGTTTTCTGAAATTTTAAAAGCTGAAATTAAATGTATTATGATTTTTCTACTAAATGATGAAAACAATGACGTTAATTAACGCAATGCAGTTCAATTTATAACGTAAGTGGTAGAGTGGACATTACTTCCAAACTTCATCTTAAAAATGAAGAAATTGTTGTATTCAATATTACAAAGCTGCAAGTTCTGTTTCTTACATTTAAAATATCATGACTGCATGTCGGTTGTATCAAAATTAATGACAGTAGTATTTTCTGTTCATATTTAAGTTATTTATTCTGTTTTCTATTCATATTCCTCAAAAACTAGTCTGTAAATTCGTTTGTATTGGCATTTTTGCTTCAAGTGTGCTTGCTTCCCATACAATCATCTTATCATATTTTTTTCCATCGTAAATTAATAAGTTAAAACGGAATTAAGTTGAACTATAATAGAGTGCTATCTTTCTTTTGACATGTTTCCATGTAAACTGAACTTTAAAAAACAAACTTCGACTTAGCGACTTAGGTGAAAACAAATACTATCTTTCGAAGAAATAATATTTACGTAGTACTTGGTGTATGCTTTCTCTATGGTAGTACTTAAACGCATTTTATTGCTTGAGGAGTAGTAATCAACAATAAAAAGGTATTTTCATAACTTGAAATTCTTGTTGACAATGTGCTCAATTTCAATTGAACTTGACAGTCAAGTTATTTCAAGCATTGAATAGATAGAAACATCGTTTTATTATTGAAGTCTCGGTTACATATATTACAATGATAATAGCTCCCATTATTTTTAAAAATATAAATCATTTTAAGAGTACCGTTATACAAGTTATGTAATGATACTCATGGTCATTAATTAATTAGTCGTTACAGAGTTTAATTTAGTTTCCATTGTTTCAAATCCTTTCTCTAATTATTATTAGTAGCGTAATTATTATAAACGTCTTGAATTATTATAGTAACGTCTCTGTAATAACGGGTAAATAATATAATAAAATGTTTCCTCTTTTCAGTTCCTTACTGAGAATTATATTCACTGTTTAAATTGTTGAGTAAGATACAGTACTTATTACTAAAGCTTAGTACTTAAGTACTGATTGAAATAAAATAGAAATACTATACTCTGATTAAAACTGCTTTAGGATTGAGACCCGCTTGGCCTTAGTGGTGGACCGCTCTAGGCCGGTCCTAAAGCAGTTTAAATCAAGGTATAAATTAAACGAAACATAGTCATGACTGAAATCATCAATCTCGATGTTCTATCACAGCCTAATAAATACATTATTTATTAGATTGTGGTTAGTATTTATTAGACTGTGGTTCTATTATTAACTATTAAGAGTATAACACTGCAGTGTTATGAATACGGATTGCATACTATGCTTCAAAATCAAACCTGAAACATTTTTTCATCCCATTGGTTTTACATCCTCTTCAAGCCATATCAAAACCAGAAACGCCCATTTTGTAATTTTGACCTCATACAAGTTCCCATTTCTCCCATTTGAAATTATTATTCTTGCCAAATCAGAAATTCATTTAAATCAAATTTCTTTTAAAAATGTGAAATTTTCATGTTTCATTAATAAACCATGAATTAGTATATCATTGTTTGTAAATGTGTGTTTATTTCAACAAATTCGAATATTATTATCCATTTTGTATGCTTTTTGAAAAAACAATCCTTAGTTTCTGTAAGCGCTCATTCTTGGGGTAGGTTTTATAGAATCGAAATAGATGTTCAACTCGAAAAAGATTCGCCTGGTAGCAGTAGAATTTGACTAGTTTGAATCGTACTTTTTTGGGCCAAATTGTGTCTGGTAGCCCAGTCTTGAACCTGGTCTAGTGCCCAGATTCATTCTCTATTCTTTAGCCAGCCTCTCCTTTTTTCTCTCTCTCTTCTCTCAATCAGTCTCTCTTTTTCCCCATTTCTCATCTATCTCTTTTTTATCCTACATTTATTGCTTTCCTTCTCAATCAATTGTTTAGCAAGCCTCTTCTTTCTTCTCTATTTCTCAGTCTTTCTCTCTCGCAAAATCGTTCTCTCTTTTCCTCCCCCCCCCCTTCCTATTACCTATTTTAATGTTACTCAATTATTTTGCAATTGAAGGCCTATATGTTTAAAATACCGATATTGTTTGAAGATATTACTGTCTTTCTTCATTTCTTTTCCATTTCATCCTCTCTCTTCTCCTTTTCATTCATTTTCTCCTTATTTTCCATTATTCACTTTTCTTCTGTTGCTTTCATCTTCTTTATCTAGTTTTTCTCCCTTTCCTAATCATTTTATGTTTTTTTCTTTACCTGTCAATCTATCTTTTCTAACATTATCCATCTATTTCCTCTCCAATGTTTCTCTTTATTGTGAGTCTTTTCACTTTGATCTTCATTATTATTCTTCTATTTATTACCCTCTATTTATTCTTCTCGATCGTTCCTGTCTCTATGTCCTCTACTGTATTTCATTTCAATTGTTTTCTTTTATCCCCTCCATATTCAGTATTCCTCCTCCCATCTTCCTCAATTTTCTCTTCATTCTTTTGTATTTGATCTCACTTAGAGCTCTTTCCTTCGTATTTATTCTATTCTCTTAATCTTTTAATTTCTTCATCTTCAACTATAACTCTTTCTTTTTTCTTCTCAGTTATCTCAATTTCTCCCACTATCAATCTCAATCTTTCTCTATTTTCATCTCCATTTCTTTCCCCTCTTTTTTCTTATCTATTTTACTCTCTGGCTATCTCTCTCAATACTTATCTCTATTCAACTTCATATCTCTCTCTCCCTCCCTCCTCCTCCTCCTTTACTCATCTCTCATATTCTCCATCTCTTTTCACTCTTTCACGCTCTCTCTTATTTCTCCTTTTTTTCTTCGTCTTATTTTGTTCTATCAATTTCTTTCTCACTGACTACCTCTTTCTATCTTCAGCTTCATTTCTTTCTCCTCAATTTTTATCTCTCTCTCTCTTTTTCTCTCTCTCTTCTTTCACTCTCTTCTCTCTTTCCTTTTCTCTTTCCTCTTATTCTTCTTCTTATTCTTCCTCTGCTTCTTCTTTCTCTTGTTCTTCTTTCTCTTGTTCTTCTTTCTCTTCTTCTCCTCCTCCTCTTATCTGTTCTGTCCAAGTAGAGAGGTGGAATGTGTAGCTAAGACAAGCAAAGACCATGTGGATAGTTAATTTTTTTGGATCGGTTACAAATTTTAAGCGATAGTATTTTCACATTGACTGCTGCCAATTGGATGGATAGCTAGCACAGGGAGCTGAGACAAGACAAGGCACAGATTAATGATCTAGTTCGCTTGTCAGCCTTAATAGGAATCTGCTTACTGTGACTGATTCATTAATAACTGTGATCATTTTTATTTTTTGGATATGCAGTGTCATATTATGAATGCAATCATTTCGGGAACTTGTGGAAAATAGCATTGATTAAATCTTGAGGTGGAATTACTCGTAGGAGTTGATAAAACGTCAACTGTTGTAGACAATCTCAATGCATATACCATGTATAGAATGGTGTACATTTTGATGAAGAATTGAGACTGTTTTTTGATTATTTAATTAAGTTTTAATTGAAGAAAATATATATATTTAGGGAACGGTTATAGTTGAACGGTATAGTTTATTTCTATTTAGAACTAGTTTATTTTTTGAAATTAGAGTTTAATGTAAAAAAGTATCTTCAAGGAACGGTTATACTGTAGCCCCAGTAACATCTTCAGTCATTTCCAGACCAATCAAAGAAATATATTTCTCTTGAATTAACTAATCACAAATAGACAATATACTTTAAGGAAAGGACGCTGAATTGAAATTAATGAGTAAATACGGACTATTCGCACATATCAGCCTAGTCACCCGTCCGTTCAGTTCAGCTCGTCTGAGCATGCATTAGAACCTGGTCACATACGATTGTGGTTTGCTTTACTTTACTTCACTTCACTAACAAAGCTAACTGGTTTACTTCACTTCAGTTCACTTACTCGCATTTAATCGTATGGTATATAGTATAGCAGGATCCTTTTAACTTGTCAGAAAACATATGTTTTCGACGAGCAATATCACAATGCTTAACCTGATGCCTGAATCTCGCCAGATTATTGAAAAGGTCTTTTAAAGGTTATTCTTTGAAAGGTCTTCTTTAAAAGGTATTTTAAAAGACTTTAAAGGTCTTTAAGACTTTTAAGCCTTGATTATTGGTGAAGTCGAAATCACTGCTTGACTATTACCGAAACAGCTAATTTCTGACAAGTTTAAAGATCGGCAGGCGAAGGTGAAGACAAAGCAAACCACAATCAAAGTAGCATTGTAAGTGAAGTGAAGCAGCAAAACCATCCAATCGTGCTGTGACCAGGCCCCACAGCCCATTGATTTGTGATTGATCCATCGTCATTGACGCATACGCAGAACCAGTTGGGAATCCGAAACGGACCGGCACTTAACGATAAGGCTAGGCGTATTACTGGTTAGACAAGACAAGATGAGATTAACACGGTTTGGTCACTGCACTTACATAGTTGCCAAGTAGTTGCCACACACCGACGCAATGACTAATTGATGTGTATTGCTTCATAAGCAACTATGCAGAAGTACTGTGACCAAAACGCATCAACCTGTTTTGTTTCACCGACCAACTGCGTACGCCCAGCCCAAGTGTGATTAGTCTTTAGGCCAGGCGGTCAAAGAAGTCAAGACAAGACAAGACGAGATTACGCATTTTAGTCACAGTACTTCACATAGTTGCGCTATGAAGCCAACACGGACCAGTCATTGCATCTGTGCGTGTGCTGCTTCATGGGCACCATGTGAATTACTGTGACTAAACGTGACTCATCTCACTCATCAAGTCTTGTCTTGTCTTGTCTTGTCTTGATTAACCGGTGTATGCTCATCTAATTGAAGCGGAAGCAAGGCAACCACAATCGAAGTAGCATTGTGTGAAATGAAGCAGCGCAACGCAATCGTATGATCATCTACATGCCCCCAGCATTGGGACTTGTGACGATCCATCGCCGCTGACGCATGCGCAGAACTAGTTGAACTGAACGACCGGTGACATGAGTAGACTGATAGGTTATGCGTACACCGGTTAATCAAGTCATTACAGACATTACGTGTTGTCACAGAATACATAGTTGCTTATGAAGCAGCACTCCCCGATGCAATGACTAATCGGTGTACGCCTACAAGCAACTGTGTGAAGAACTGTGACCAAACGTGACTAACTGTCTTGTCTCTGTCTTGACTCAACCGGTGTACGCCCAGCCTTGTGTGAATAGTTCTTTTAATATTCAAGCATTCATCTTCCAAATGCACCACACATACCGCTCATGCTTAAGCTCCTGTCCCTGACGACTGAAGGGGAGAGACGAAGAGTGGTATAGAATACTCTACAAAATTTTCAAACAAAGTTTTCGATGACTTATTGCATTCCTCCCAGGGACACGGAGCTTAGAATCGGGCAGTGCAAAGTTCCTATAGTTTTCTTAGTCATATCATTCAACTTTTCATGGTCATACATGTCATATTCTTTAGCAATGTCTGGAATACTTTTTGAACTTGAAATGAATTGATTTGAAATCTCCCGGACCCCTCGAGTTTCCCATTTCTGGTAGCTGTGGCGGCTGAATACATTTCTCGTCAATGCTAAAATGCTGTTGCACCAGAAAAATTTCAAATGTTCAAGAATTAGACTAAAATTTCAAGAGAGTGGTTGTTTTCTTTGCCAAAAGCTTTGGCAAGTAGTAACCAGTGATACACACACACACACATACACACACACACACACACACACACATACACACACACACACACACACACACACACACACACCTACACACACACACACACACACACACACCATCCCACACACTTACTGGTTTTAGGCGGTCTATAAATAATCTTATTATTTTGCTTCCTATTACAGTACTTTTATTATTAATGGTTGTTTGAATTGTAACAACACCCGTGTTGGTTTTCTTGATATTGTTTTTGCATTTTTAGTTAGCTTTTGTACTGTTAGGCTAGGCGTACACCGGTTAGTCAAGTTAAGACAAGACAAGACGAGAATTTGATTAAAGATTTGATCGGGCGAGATTAGTCACGTTTGGTCAGTACTTCACATGGTTGCTTATGGAAGCACCACACACTGATTGTCATTGCATCGGTGTGTGCTGCTGTGCAACTATGTGTGTTAAACGTGACTAATCGTCTTGTCTTGTAACCTGTACGCCTAGCCTAAGTTCAACAAAATCGTTATTCAAAAGCAAGATCAGAAGTGTTGGTAACCTCACTTCTCTTCCTGTTACAGTACTTTTATAATTATTTGTTGTAGCAATTCACCAATTTGTTGTATCAAATTGTTCATAATATTGTTTTGCATTTTAAGTTAGCTTTTACTGTCAGTTCAACAAAATCGTTATTCAAAAGCAAGATCAGACAGTGTTGGAGTAACCTTATTACTTCTCTTATTACAGTACTTTTATTATTTGTTGTAGCACCACCTGGTTTGTTGTATCAAATTGTTCGTGATATTGTTTTTGCATTTTAGTTAGCTTTTGTACTGTCAGTTCAACAAAATCGTTATTCAAAAGCAAGATTAGACGCTGTTGGAGTAACCCTATTTATACCTAGTTATCTTCCTATTACAGTACTTTTATTATTTGTTGCAATTTACCAATTTGTTGTATCAAATTCTTAATATCAATTTGTTCATCAATTTGTTGTTGATTCAATTCCTTCATGAATTCATTGTTGATTCAATTTGTTGTATCAGCTTCCCCCTTGTTGGTTTTGGTGATATTATTTTTGAATTTTCAATTAGCCATGCACTTTTTAACGTGAGCCCTCTTCAACAAAAGTTGTTCTCTTATCGTCACCCTTCCATTGTCCACGCACAAGCCTAGAGCTCATGTGGGCATCATCCTCAAAAAAACCCTTTTTTTTTTAGATGTGACTATTTGTGTTATTTTTTCAAATTTATTGATAATTATTGATGTTTTGAAATCATCCATTGCCCACGCATATTCCTAGAGCTCATTTGGGCATCATCCTCAAAAATAAATTTACATTATTTTATTTATGTGTTTGTGTGTTCTTTATTGAATTTATTAATAATTAATGTTTTGTGTTTGTTTGTCAGTTGGTGCAGAAGGATGCAACGATGACCTATCTTGCCTGATGATGGCCACCAATGATAGACTGGGTCTGGAGGCGATCAAATCTCTGCATAGACAGCTGGACGATGATGCCAACGGAGCGGTCGACTTGTCCGAGTCAACTGAGGTAAGGAAACGCAAAACGAACATTTCTTAGCCTCAGTAGGGACCGAGGCTTTGATACTAGCGCTCAAGTGAGAGAAAATGCAACAATTGGTGATCCTAAAGAGTCACTATTGAGATTTTAGAACTGTTCCATAATAATTTAAATATCTAAAACAGTAGGAGCACTATGCTCCCATAACATAAAACAAACGGCGAAGCAGAACTATCTTTAAAGCCTGGTTTTCATTAGTAGAGTTAGTGGTAAAATTTCCCTGGGCGAGTACTAACTATCTTGTGAACTCTCCCAATGAAAACGTTCATAGTAGAGAAGAGTGATGGTAGAGTACTTGTTTTAAGTTGCCAAGTAGAGTAGAGTTAGTACGGTAGAGTTAGTATGCTAGTTACTCTACCACTAACTCTACTAATGAAAACCGAGCTTAAGAGTCACTATTGAGATTGTAGAACTGTTCCATGATAATTTAAATATCTAAAACAGTAGGAGCACTATGCTCCCATAACGTAAAACAAACGGCGAAGCAGAACTATCCTTTAAGCCTGGTTTTCATTAGTAGAGTTAGTGGTCGAGTAACTAGCATACTAACTCTACCGAGCTAACTCCACTCTACTTGGTCGGGTAACTGTTTTCACTACAATTGAGAATAGTAGATAAAGTGTGTTGTCTAGTGAACTGATCTAACCTTAAAATGTCAAAGTTCAGCATCTACTCTACTCCACTCTAACTCTACTCTACTAGCTCAAGACTGTTTTCATTAGAATAGTGGTGGGAGTAGAGTGAGAAGCAGAGGTGGTGGAAGGCAAGTGGTAGAGTACTATCCCACGGTGCTATCCCACTCTACTCTACCAAAAACAAGTACTCTACCATGACTCTACTCTACTATGAACGTTTTCATTGGGAGAGTTCACAAGATAGTTAGTACTTGCCCTGGGAACTCTACCACTAACTCTACTAATGAAAACCAGGCTTAAGGGTCTTTCACCAATGAAAGCAATAAGAACATTATTATTGTTATTTTATTCCTGTGTTCACAATTTTTCCAAACCTCTGGTATCATCATTCTTCATTGTTCAACATTTTTCATCACTTCAAATATTTTTCTTCATTAAGATAGTAAAATAAAGGGGTACAAAATAAATTGTAAGATGATTAAAACCTATGAGGAAAAATATAGAACAAGATGATACTATCGAATCGATGTGGTAAGATTCTTATCCCTTTGTTGATCATGTATGTAATGTTTCGTCTTTGCCTCCAGAGATATCATCTTGGAAGTTATAGCTACAGTATAACAACAAGTGCTTGTTGACTCAAATTATTCAATCAACATTTTACAACTGAACGACCGTTGTCGTTGTCGGTTGGATCAAATGAAAAGAAGTGCACGCAGAAGAATTGCTTACTATTATGTCTTCCCCCTCTTCCTCTTCTCCTCCACATCTCTTTATTCCGCTTCCTTTTATATTTCTTCCTTTGTTTTTCATTCTTTTTTGTCGTTGTTGGGATGTAGTGTGTGGCGGGACCAATTTAAAATTACCACTATGATAGCATTAATGTACCACTCATTTCAATCTAAGAGCAGTTGAAAAATCGTGATGTTTTCAAATTGATTTAAAGTGGGGGATGAGAGTATTTAGGAATGTGTTTATTGCATTTTGTTTCTTGTATTTAGTTGTATTGTTAGTACTGTACAAAAGAATGTAATGATCATGATAACCAGTTTTCGAGTTTTCCTACCATTCTTATAGAAATGAAAACAACTGAGGCCACTATTTAACTTTAAAAAGAGTATTTTTCAAATCCTCATTGTCTATTAATTAGCAGATTAACAATTTAAAAATAAAATGAAATTTTTTTTAATAAAACAATTTTAAAAAAAATAGCAGTGATCACATTGTCAAGAGTACACTTAGGCTATATGAAATATCTTCCTCATTGTCTATTAATTAGCAGATTAACAATTTAAAAATAAAATATTGCTTTTTTAAAAAAAACATTTAAAAAAAATAATAGTAGTGATCACATTGTCAAGAGTACATTTAGGCTATGTGCAATATCCTCACCATATACATTTTTGGTAGAGAATTATTTTTCTTTAAATGCATTAACTTTTAAAATTGAATGAACTAGATTACTTCATCATTCTATTCATTATTATTTCTTTATTATTATAATAAAGTATATTAATCGTTTGAATTCAACTACTGTATCTCGATTAAAAAAATCTTGTAATGCCTTCTAACGGGTTACTCGTAGCGTCCACCCTTCTTCGTCTATTTTTATCAACAAATTATTATTGATATCAGAAATTATATTCAACAGATCATCATTTCGATTCTTGATATTCTAGAGGGTTCAAGTGAAGCATTACCATGTATTGTTATTTGCTATTCCTATTATCTGTTATTGAAATTTTTAGAACTCTTATAATTGTTTTGTTTTCTGCACTTTGTTTATCATAGTTCCTTTTATTTTATTCTATTTGCAGTTCCAACAATAAACCAACATCCTTATCTAAATTAGTGTGATATTGAAATTTTTAGATTTCTTATTATTATTTTGTTTTGTTCTCTGCACTTTGTTTATCATGGTTTCTTTTATTTTGTTCTGTTTGCAGTTCCTTCGAGAAGAGTTGAAGTACGAGGACGGAGCTGAAAGGAGACAACGTGCATTCCATAAAAATGATGACATGCATATTAGCGTTAAAGAGCTGTGGGAGGCGTGGCTAAGGTCTGAGGTGAGATTTCATCGTAATTTTTTAAAATTTATTTAATTCTTCTGTGCCTCTACCGCTCTCCCTTATGCTGGGTTGCACCGGGATCAACTATTCTGAATCAATTGATCGTACCTATAATCAGATTCATTTAATTTGACGCTTGGCATTACATAGATAGAGAGATATTATTTCTTGTCGTTGCTGATGACCGTAGAGTACGATGGCAAAGAAATAATATCTCTCTATCTATCTATCTAATGCCAAGCGTCAAATGAAATGGATCTGAGTATACTTTGTCCTGATTGAATTAAAATTATTCATCTCGCCTAGTGTAACCCAGCATAGTAGAATATAATAGAATGTCCAGACACGCAATAGTCTACAATGAATAGCTAGATATATGGATTAGAAGATGTAAAAAAACACTAAATTGAACTGTTAATTCCTTCTTCATTTTAACTCTGAGGTTTGGGTACACTTTAGACTATTGCGTGGCTGAATACTGTAGTTTATATTCAAAATTGAATTCTCTGAAAGTTCTCCACAAGTTCCACTAAATTAAAAATACCAGTGCATGAAAGATTAGTATTATCTATTGAGATTTGAAGAATTCTACTATATTTAGCATATTTTGCCAAATATCTTGATAATCACTGCAGTCGCGGACTTCTTATTTTATTGCTCAGCTAATTTTACATGAAAATCAACCATTACTGAAATAATATAACAAAAATGTAGGAATTCTGCAATCTTTTTCCATATTCACCTCAGAACAAAGCATCCCCAGGAAATTTTCAAGACTTGAAAATTGTAAAGTCTTGTACCATTCATATACAAATAGTTTTAAGCTGGTGTCCATTTAGATAATTATTTTATCATACAAAATGAGAATTGTTTGCTCACATTATAATATTTGGAACAGAGTATAACATGAGTTTCATGACATAGTCCTATGTGCATCATTGATCTCTTAGAATGGTACATTCCCAAGTTGATTGATATTCAATTTAGATCGAGATGCATGTCTGCATAATAACTTGGTAACTGTCAATGTAACAAAGTATTGATTAGAAGCAATTGATGCCAATTGACTGACGCACTGTTCATAATATTTTTCATCTTATTTGGCTGTGAATGAAGTCTATCAGCTTTCCATTTATTCATCTAATTACTTAAAAATCATTTTCAACTTGATTATTGTTTCGAATTCTCAATTAAATACTGAAAAGCATCTATAACTTCATCCTTCCAATTACCCACGCACAAGTCTAGGACTCATGCGGGTATTATTCTGAGCAAAAATGAAGCCAAGATTGTAAACAGGGTACACAAATGGGCTCCGAACTACCGAGTTGGTATACTTAGAAATAATAATTTCTTGTCAAATATTGAGCAAGACCAATTTGTTGCTGTTTTATTTTTTATTTCATTGGATGAAAAATTCAATCGTGCAATTATGGTTTAATGCTATCATCCCATTCCCATTCTCTTGTACTTGTAGTGTAATAATAATATGAAGATAGATATTATGAATAATATGAGGATATATTCACATTATTGCCATAAAAATACATTTTTAATTACAATTTTAAACGACATTGCAGTCAATATTTGCGTCATACTTACAAAAATTGAAATAGAAAGTGAAATAGATGCGTATAAACTTCAAACAAACCAAATACTCTTTCACTACAAAAGCCCCAAGTAATAGAAAACAATGATATTGTATGTGGAGTACTATTAACATTTTTTAATGTGACACAGATTTTGTATCGGCAGTGAATTTGGAAAACAATAGCCTATAAGAAAAGTGAACAAAAGAAATAATTCAGTTTGTTAGTTGTAAATACTTCATACCTCACCTACTGATCAACAGTATTAAATATCCATTATTGTCTAACAAGGTCAAATAAACTAAGCAACCGGTTCGAACATTATTGCTGCCTGTACGCCCAGTCCAATTAAATCTAATTTTATCACGGATCGTGGGAAATGTTTGACTTACTTGTATGCCTTCTAGAACTGAAGAGTCGATAATTATCATTATTCAATCATTTCAAGTGGTTGACTGAGTTTTGTGGGAGTATGAGTTGGCAAAATTGTTACAGAATTGATCTACTTTTGTATCTTTTTGGATCTATTCAGTTTGCTAAACACTTACAGTTTATGAACACATTGCAGTCGTGCTTATGAAATGAGTTTTGTGCTACGAATGTTTACTTGTTAGATGTTTATAACCTAATTCAAGTTTAAGATTGAACTTTTGTTGTTTGAGCAGAAGTTATTGCGCTTCTAGTGTCTGTTCTAGGAATACAGAAAATGATAAGTGTGTATTTGGTGTTTTTATTTCACCTTTTTTATGCAGGTGATATAGTGTTTTATTTTCTCCAAGATATATTCTAGCTGTGATAAATTATGTAGATTTAAACACTGGATAATGAGACTTGTGAACTTTGTTCAATTAATTTATTTTTAATCAGTCTCAAATTCCGAGGCTTTTGAGTTTGGGTGAAAAGTGATGAAATTTACTAGGTGAAAATTTTGGTGAGTTATTTTCTGTGGGAAATGTTTTATTATTTTTGAATATCTGTGTCTCATTTTTAATTGCAAGGCAATTTCTCGTTGTTGGCAAACTCCTTTGAAGTAGAATAAATTGTTGGTTTATGCCGGAAAGAGTTTCTTGAAGTTGAAACACGGTGGCACAAAAAATAAGTAGTGTTTTCTTCAAAGTTACCTCTTTTAAGATTACATCTTGGAGACTCCAGGGAGGAGTGTCAAGGTACGTTTCCATTTATACAAATCACATGTTCCCGACATGTGCTCTGCACAATTCTTCTAATTTGTAGTAATCAAAAACATTATGAAAAACACTACAAATTAGAAGAATTGTGCCGGGCACATGTCGGGAACATGTGATTCTAATTTTTAGTGTTTTTCATAATGTTTTCGATTACTACAAATTAGAAGAATTGTGCCGGGCACATGTCGGGAACATGTGATTCTAATTTTTAGTGTTTTTCATAATGTTTTCGATTTCTACAAATTAGAAGAATTGTGCCGGGAACATGTTATTTGTATAAATGTACCTTTAGACGCTTTGTGACCACGATCAAATTTTTAAACCAATTACATTCATTTAAATAGCCTTGAATTAACAGCTAATTAATAAGGTACCCTAACATTAGCCATGGACTGTTTTGAATGTTTTTTGTGCATGTCTTATGGATACAATCAACACTGTTTAGTTTAAGATTATTTTATTGAATTGTTTTTTTTTTTAAGTAATGCTCACTTGTCTTGTGCTTGGGTAATGGGAGGGGGATGATGTGAGATGTGGGGAATGGAAAATTTGATTGTTTATTCACAGCTTGAGACAAGTCATGTCACATTATGTATAGCGCGATCCATTTAACTTGTCAGAAATCAGCTGATTTGGTAATGATTAAACAGTGACTTCGACACAATAATCAAAAGACTTGAAAGTCTTAAAGACATTTAAAGTCTTCAAAAGACCTTTTTAAAGAAGACCTTTCAAAGAATAACTTTTTAAAAGACCTTTTCAATAATCTGCGAGATTCAGCATTTGTAGGTCAAGTATTGTGATCATATGTTTTCTGACAAGTTAAATGGATCCTGCTATACCAAACTATGTTACTAGATAATTTACTATGATATTATTGTTTATTTTTCCAATCTTACAGCACATCCAATTCTAAAATATGAATATTTTTCCAGGTTCATAACTGGACAGTGGAGCAGACCACAGAATGGTTGACAAGCAGTGTGGAGCTGCCTCAGTATGTTCCAGTATTTATTGTGAACAGAGTTACTGGTGCCTCCCTTCCACGGTAAGAATTGTTCAGAAATTAGGAACAAGAACAAGTATTATACCATGTGATGACGGAACTGATAGGCTAATTTTCGAAATAAAAATGAAATAATTCTTTATTTTAGCAAAAATATTACGAGTCAAATGAAATGTACATCAAAGACTTTGAAAATAATATGAAGTTACAAACTAATAAAGCACGTTCATTTGTAAGATAATTAATATAGACAAAAATAAGATACTTCTTGCTAAATTGTTGGTACAATTTGTTTGCAAGCTGGAAAATGTAGGTAATTATGTTACTGATACCTCCCTTCCACGTTAAGATAATATATACTCAGACATAGCACATAAAATTTCATTTGTACCTGATTTTCTAAGAAAAAGTCAACTAGCATCTTGGTCAAGTTGCATCTTGGCTTCTCTTAATCCTGAAGTATTCTTAAATTTTCGCGCTACCTTATATGTATTTTGAGCTTTGAAATAATCCGGTTTAAGTAGATTAACTCAATACATTTTAGAGAAATGAGACTTGACCGTGATCAGTGTAAAATTTTCAACATATGGGGCCAGTTTTTTAAAAATTAATTAATAATAAAATTTATAATATTCGACATCTAAAGTATTATTGAGACTTGTAAAATGTACAATATTCTCATTAGCCGTGAAGGAGTTTTAATAACAATCTCCGTGACTACCAGGGTATTCGAGACTTGGTTCTTTTGACTTTTTTTCGTTTTTGAATATTGAAGGAGAAAGTCTCACCCTACGTATTTCAATTCAATGTATTAGAATTTGATGGAACTTCATTTTGGCTACCTAATCAATTTGAAGATCGTATTTCGTGGATTATTATATTGCTGCATTTTGGAATGTGTGGATAGGTTAATTTAATCCAGGTTTATTTATTCAATTCATGTTGATTCAGGTTTATTAATCTATTCCAATATTTTCTTCCACAGACTGGCAGCGAGCAATATGCAGTTCATGACGAATGTATTGGGAATCAAGGATCCGATACATAAACAGAAAATTGCACTCAAGGCTATGGATGTTGTCCTTTTCGGTCCACCCAAAGGTAAGTTGCTTTAATTCACATTTTCTGCGGTTTTTATAAAATTCCAAATGCCAGAATCCTCCTGAGGTAAACCTTGTATGAAATTCAACTGAATCCTAAATTAATTACAAGTCTTGACTGGTGTAACTACTGCAGTGTGTATTTGGCCTTGTATTAGGCAGTATAGGTCATGAGAAACAGCTTATGTATTGTTATATTCTTCAAGTGATATTATATAACATACATTTATAAATTATTATTATCATTTCTTATTTATCTATTGTTATTTATTATTACTTTTCTCTGCCCAGGGGTGCTCAGATTCATCAAATCAAACTCAAATTTATTTCCCTTTTTAGCACAATACATTAAAGAAAATCTTTCGTTAAAAAAACATATATATTATAGCTAACAAAAATCTTAGGCATACTACGTAAATCTAAGTTCACAATGCATAATCTATAATGAAATGGAGATAACATATGAAACAAAAAAATAAGTTGCTATTATTATTTATTGTTAATTAATGAAGGAGAAAAATTCGCCATTTTTATTCTACATGTATTTTGTAAAATACTTATCTGTTTTTCGTGTCTTATAACGCACTGCAGCAGAAATTTCTCTTGATTATTATGAATAGCTTTCTAGTTCATATTGTCAGTTGTTGAAATTCAACTATTTCAGGTACAACTCATTCTAATTATTATGGATAGTTATCTCGTTGATATATCCAATCATTGAAATTCGATTTCAGATACAACTCATTACTTGAAAGATCTGATTCTGGTGACCCTGCTGCTGGGTGCTCTGATTGGCTGCTGGTACGCGTACAGGCAGAACAAGAACTCGCGTCGCCATCTCAGACGCATGATGAAGGACATGGAGAGCCTGCACAAGGCCGAGCTAGCGCTCGAAAACCTTCAGGTAATTATTTAGATATTGATAATGTCACTGATGGTAAACTTAAGCCTGGTTTTCATTAGTAGAGTTAGTGGTAGAGTTCCCTGGGCGAGTACTAACTATCTTGTGAACTCTCCCAATGAAAACGTTCATAGTAGAGTAAAGTGATGGTAGAGTACTTGTTTTTGGTAGAGTAGAGTGGGATAAATATATATATATCGTTCGCTTCAAGGTGCCTAGCACCATCCTTCCTTGTGATCATGATTCATGCTTTTGTTCTATTCCTATTTTCATATTCTGATGTCAAGGTTTTCAATCCACAATTTTGCTTCGTCAGTAAGATTAAAAATGTCTTGAAAAGTCCCGTTGAATGCCCTTTTTGGGATTAGAGTGGGATAGTACTCTACCACTTGCCTTCCCCCACCACCGCTTCTCACTCTACTCTACCACCACTATCCTAATGAAAACAGTCTCGAGCTAGTAGAGTAGAGTAGAGTAGAGACATTTTAAGGTTAGATCTGTTCACTAGACAACACACTTTACCTACTATTCTCAATTGTGAGAACAGCTACTCGACTTGGTAGAGTAGAGTTAGTACGGTTACTCTACCACTGCTCTACTAATGAAAACCAGGCTTTAGGGGCGGTTCATGAGCTCAGATTTAGCCAAGTCCTAGACTAAAACGGTGGCAAACCGTAGCATCAACAAACGTTTGTCTCGACAGATTAGTGGGTTAGCAGCTTAGAGCCCTTGGTACATAGTGTCAGGCTACACGTTTGTCGATGCTACGGTGGTCACATGCTTTAGTCTTGGCTAAATCGAACTCATGAATCGGCCCTTAATTTCATTAGTAGAGTTAGTAGAGTATACTAACTCTACTTTACTGGTCTAGCTGTTTTTCACTAAGTGAGAATATTAAATGGTAAAAGTGTTGTCTAGTGAACAGATCTAACCTTAAAATGACCTCTACTCTACCAGACCACTGTCTACTATCTCGAGACTGTTTCATTAGGATAGTAGAGCAGAGGTGAAGCGGTGGTGTGGGGAGAACTATCCCACGGTGCTATCCCACTCTACTCTACCAAAAACAAGTACTCTACCATCACTCTACTCTACTATGAACGTTTTCATTGGGAGAGTTCACAAGATAGTTAGTACTCGCCCAGGGAACTCTACCACTAACTCTACTAATAAAACCAGGCTTTAGAGTGTTATATCAAGTAATATACATTAATGAGCGTTTTGTCCTGTTGTTGGACATCATCAGGTTAAGGACCAATAATACTTACAACCCGGCCAAGGCTTGTTGCGATAGACACTACTCATTTAAAATGGTCCAGAAATGTTGGAGAGTATTCTAGGTTAACAGAAAGCGATTAGTTTCTCTGAAGAGGTTTACCTTTCTCACTACCCGATCACCTATTTCTGCAGCTTTTTGTCAATGTTGGATTTATACTTTTATCTTCATATCATGCAAATCAGGAATTTAGTTTTGTTCTAAATGGTAACTCTTTATAACCCAATTCTTGCAGTCAAAGTCACAGGTAACTTTTCGAACGTATTCTGTGTTTGTGTGTCTTGCAATTGGAAATTCTCTGAAGGATGAAAAAGTGCCAGACGGAACGGGAATCGAACCTGATACCGATAGCAGAAGGTGTGACGCTCAGGCCAACTGAGCTGCACCGGCTCGCCAAAGTTTCCTTTGAATTTTATCAAATTCCAATCGATCCTTTTCCCTTATAGCATTAGTTAGTATTGCATTATTTAGTATTCAGAAACTTTGGACAAGATGAATTCGATAACTTTGAAAAATTTCAATTGTTCAGATTGAGCAACAAGTCATCTGTAAAATTGAAATGCATGATAGAAATCATTGATGTTATTAAATTCAGTGTGATTATTACATCAAATCGTTTTTCTCTTTCAAACTGGTCTTTGTGATATCAGCTCCTATTGAATCATCATAGAAAGGAAGTGAGTAATTCCATTCTCTTTACAATACTTACTGGATCTCTTTAGCGAACGTTGGGCCACAAATACTTACTGCATGCCAAATATGAATTGGTTAGACATTATTCGAAACAACCAAACAAAACAAAGTGAAATACTATTAAAAGCAATGTTCTGGGTCTAGAGTTGATTGAAAAATTTCTAAATGATAGCTCTCAGATTTTTGGACTTCGTAACTCCCTAAGCAAGGATTTATTGTTCGTATGTGTACTGCCAACACATAAAACAAATTCTATTTTATAGTATGAAAAGTTATAAACAGTTATAAGCCAATTAAATGTAACAGACATAGAATGTTATCATCTAAGGCAGCTCAATAAATTGCATTGGTTCATCAAATGTCATTCCACAGTAATTAAATTCATTGGCTCTTGTGTATTTGGCTGAAAAGATGTGAAATCAATTTCAACTTTCCTCGGCTCATAAAACTTTCTATGTTCATAAATTAGGATATAGCTTTATTCATAGTTGTGCGATGTATGATTTGATCAATAAGAACGTTTTTCATAAAAACTGTATTTATGGATCTATTAAACTCAATGTGCTAGAAAAAAATACAAATAAATAAAATATTAGTAATAATAATTTTATTCCTCAATAAGCATCGATAAAAAATTTACAACATACAAGTATATAAGAAATACATCATGATATCTATTGAGAAAGTAGACACTCCCGAGAAAAGCCTACCTATTTGGTTGTTGTCATCAAAATATAAAATTTCAGAATATCTTCAGTGATAACAATAATATAATTAATGAACGTAACATACAAGCAACAGACCTAAAAAGTCGAAATAAAAAATCGTCCAATTTAAAGTGAAATTTACATTAATTCAGATAGCAAATAAAACGAAATTGAACAATTTATAAATAACAAATCAATTCTAACGTATATTCTTATAGGACAATTTGTTTATACTCTCATTGTTTATACTCACATTGATTATACTCTCATAAAGTTGTTTATACTCTTCTAACGTATATTCTTACAGGGAGATTTGTTTGTACTCTAGAGTTGTGTTGATGTGTTTTAGAAAGAGTTGGAGCGCGCTAAGCAAGAACATGATAATGCCACTTCGGAGAAGGCGGATCTGGAGAGGAAGCTGCAGCAGCAGAGGAGTGCCGAGGCATCCGAACTGAGGACCTCCTATTCCGATTTGGAGGTGTCTCAACTGAAGTCCGAAATTGAGGTTAGTAGTTTCACTGCACTGTTGGCCAGTTGAATGCAAACTAAAGCCCGGTTTAGACGCTACGACTTGTTGAACAACATAAGTCGTACCACAATAGTTGAAAGCTTAGTCACTACTCACACCTGGAAACTTCCACATCGAAAAGTTAACTCATCGCTCGGCGACCTAGCGACGTAGCGTGTGTTTTCAAATGACGACGCTCAGACTAGGCGACATCGCCGCGCAACTGAGTTGCTCTTCGATCTGACATGCTGGTCGCCGAGCGATGTGTGGACAGATTCTATGTACAGAAAAGTGAGGTTAGGTGATATTCTAACCACATCAAACTGGAAAAGTAGGATTATTTGCTTCATAAGAAGTATTCCATCATTTTTTTATCACTTCCACTTATAAAATATCGAACGTAAGTTATAAAACTCTCAAAATATTTACTTTTTGAGAATATTGTGATATAGTCGAACAGCAACTCTGGCAACTAGAGTAGCGGCTGTGAGCGACAAGCAACTGCTGCATTGCTGAGCAGCCGAGCGATGAGTTGCTTTTCGATGAAGCTTCCAGGTGTGAACAGTTGCGTCGTCAGCGTCTAAATGGCAAAATTAAGCAAGTCGTAACGTGTAGACGCGATGCAACTCATCCAATACAACTATTGTGGTACGACTAATCTACACCTGAAACTTGACATCGAAAAGAATGTCAATTTGAGGATGGGGAGTTGAATTAGTATTGGTTGCCATTGTTTGAAAATCAAATATTCTCAAAAGTAAATATTTTGAGAATATAACTTTTTCATTGTTTATAAGTTGAAATGATTAAAATGTTTAATTTTTAAAGAAATCATCACTAGTTTGATGTGGTTAGATATTAATACTAACTAAGAATCTGTAATGTCGAAGTTGTCAGAAAAACAATTAGGATGTCAAGACATCGAGTCGAGCGTGCATTGAAAACAATTCTCGCTTCGCATATTTTTCATGTTAATTTCACTGATTCCTTATGTTGTACAACAATGTAATGTCTGACCAGCTTAATTTGAAATATTCTTGTATGATTGGGGTGTTGGATTGTGTTTTTATGTTGATGTCTGTTCACTTATTGATTGATTCGTTGCATGATTGACTGTTTGGTTGGTTTGATTGAATGATTGACAGTGAATTTGGGTACTTGATTCTTCTATGTCCATGCCAGTTGATTTATTTGATTGTTGGATTGCAGATGCTGAGAAACGAGCTGCAACGCGCCGAAGGTGAGCTGGAAGACCGGTGTTGGTCGCCGCCGGCCGGGCTGCAGCAGTGGCTGCAGTTGACGCACGAAATCGAGAACAAGGCCTATGTCAAGAAAAAGGTCTCCGCCGAGAAACAGCTCACAACGGCTAGGGAAGCTGTGAGTAAACCCTTGGAAACATGATATAGAATAATTATATCAATCGAATGAACTTTTTTTGCTGAGGGTGATGCCCACTTGAGCTCCAGGCTTGTGCGTGGGAATGAGAGGGGTGATAATGAGAAATGACGACTACTTTTCAGACTGTAGGGAGCGGCCGTTTTTTTATGGTCAAAATCCGTTACGTCAACAGGGATCTATCCCGCTGGATTATCAGACCAGCGCTTATCACCCTCGGCTACGGACCACTCCAAACTAAGATTTATATGGGAATGAGGATGATTCTGATTGGTGTTAAAATGAATTATTGCATTGTCGAATGAATATGACGGCTGTATTCGTGAAATTCATCTGTCCGATTCAATCTTTATACCTTTTAACTACTGTATGACATTGCAAGAACTTGAATCAAGCAGTCTGGCATTTTTTTGTGTATCATCCTTCACCACATTACCCATGCACAAGCGATCGACTTATGTAGACATCAGCAGCAACACAAGAGTACGGCAATATTTCTATACCTACAACAATTTTTTTCCCTTTAATAGATTTTTACTATATGAAGATAGTATGTTTCAAATTTCAAAAGTTTACTATCTCTCGTTCGTCGGATATTGTGCTTACAGACAGACAGATGAACATAAGTACGATTGCAATAAGGCCCTATCGGGTGGGTCTTTAATAAACATGCTACCTACTAATATTGTTTTAAATTAGAAACCTGTACCAAATTTAGCTCCGATGATAAAATGTCGGATTTCCCGATAGCCTAGAAAACCCAAACACCTTGTAAAAGTTACGGTTTATTGATTCAAATAAAAAACAAATATTGTGAAATCGCATGCTTCGATTTATTGAATTGTATGATAAGTGCATGTGAAGTAAAATGAATGTGATTTATTAGGGTTGAAATGTAAGTTTTACGTTAACCGATCAGTTTGAACCCTGTAAACTTTAACTCTGTAAACTTTAACTATGTAAATTACCAAATCTCTGGGTTAACACCTGTTTTTTCTTTCCTATAAGATTGTATTGCTTGATCCAATAAATGATAAATGATAAATTCTTCAATTAAATCAACCAGGATGTGGTGTAACTGACGAGATGTCAGGTTATAATATAATGTTATTAATTCCCCCTGATTTATAATTTTTGTCTTTTCCAGTGTGAGAAAATTGAGAAACACGATCGAGACCTCCAAGGTGGGTGCTTTTGGTCTCAACACATGGAAAGACAATTGACGTGACGTTGGTCTGCCCAAGTATTGTCGAAGCACGGATTTAGTGTGAGTAGTGCTTATTACTCCCTATTACAAAATCGTTTTCCTAGTTTGTTTTATATTGTAACTGTAGCAAAGCTTTAAGCTTCTTCTTGCTTTCAAAGAGATTTGATTTTCTGATTTAATCTATCTGATTTGATTATTATCAGTTATAATAGTAGGATTTTAAAGCGTTTAGAGAAGGTCCTATTGATAAAACAAGTATTTATTATTGGTTTATTAAGTGGTTTAATAATGAAAGGAGATATTTGGATTAGACAATGAAAGGATTAGGCACTTGCCTTCTCCGACTCACAGCTGTAATTGTTTCAAGTTTCTTTCAAAGTTTATATGCTTTGTGATGTAAAATTTTAAATAATCGTCAGTTTCAATTCCAAAACAATTTTGAATTAGGTTCAAATCCATAGATTTCTTAGGTATGTAATATCTCGTTCGCAATAATGTGTACTAAGGTTAATAAGTTGATAATAAAACAAGTTAAAGATTAATACTAGGTTAAAATACTATTAATACTATAAATAATAATTATAGTATTATACTTAGATAATTATTAT
Organism: Laodelphax striatellus; assembly: GCA_017141395.1. Lineage (NCBI taxonomy): Eukaryota > Metazoa > Arthropoda > Insecta > Hemiptera > Delphacidae > Laodelphax > Laodelphax striatellus. Next base: position 12,611,739 of record CM029541.1, on the reverse strand, counting down.
AATTATTTATACTACAAAATACTATTAATACTAAGTTAAAGGTTAATACTAATGTAATCTAAGGTTACAGTAGACTATCTATTTTTGCTTGTAAGTTTTAAAAACAATTCAACCCTCAATGTTCAAAATGAATAGGCTTCTTACTTGATCTATGAAGATATTATATTCCTAATTCCAAACGTGTACAATATTCTGTTTGTTAGATATCATGCGTACAGACGGACATCAGTTCGATCGCAATAAGGCCCTATTGGATCCTTAATGATTGAGATTGAAATTATAATAATATTGAATTCATTCTCAATTTACAGCTTAAAGCCTCTCTGTAACTGCTTCAGCGTACTAATATGAGTTTATTAGTTTGAGTCTATTAGTCATATTTACTGAGAAATATGCTAACGATCCATTTGAACTTGTCGGGAATCAGCTGTTTTGGTAATAAATAAACATTGACTTCGACACAATAATCAAAAGGCTTAAAAGATCTTAAAGACCTTCAAAGTCTTTTAAAGAAGACTCTAAAACCACCTTTCAAGAAGAATAACTTTTAAAAGACCTTTTCAATAATCTGCGAGATTCAGCATTTGTAGGTTAAGTATTGTGATATTGATTGTCGATCATATGTTTTCTGACAAGTTGAATGGATCCTGCTATAATTGAGTTATAATAATAATTTCAATCTCAATTTACAGCTCAAAGCTTCTCTGTAACTGCTTCAGCTTAATAATATGAGTTTATTAGTAGCAGGTCTATTAGTCATATTTTGCACCACAAATATTGATTATTTTCAATATGTATAATAATTTCTATAACAAATTTTCGCCTTGTTTTCAAAGAACTTCATTAAACAGTGACACAGGAGTGGCTTAGCGCGTGCCATCGATGGAAGCAAATAGAGATGATGTGCGGCCAGTTCCAATATCAATATCAATAACAGTGGCTTGGCTGTACTGGAGTCGGTTTTATGTATAGGAATGCAGCCAACAGTAGAGATTGGACTCAAAAGTTGGTACTGGTACTTCAGATTCTGTTAACAAATTATTTATTTTTTCTCCTTGGGGTCTTGTTTGATTAATAAATCTACTTTGTCACTAAATGAATTTTTAAATCAACTAAGTAATTTTATAATAGTTTTTAAATTGAATTATTAATGATTTATTTATCTCAACAGGATCTTGTTTTGATTCATACTTTGTCGCTTAAAGATTAGTCAACTTCCAACTTCAATAATTTATCTAATTAAAGCTTACCGTAAATAACACCCCACAGTGGTTGTCATCATGAAAACTTTATATTGACTCAATTGATTCCAGGGTCAATACCATTGATTATCCATCACTACTATGGATGTCTTGGGGAAATATTATGTTTGTCAATATCAATCAATAACTTGACCATCCTAATATGTTTGAGGAGACATCCTGCTGCCCAATGTAAGTCCATCTGTATTTCGGCTCTCTTGTCATCAATTTCTCTTCATGTGTCAATAGAATTTTATTTGTTTAATAAGAAACACTAAAATATAGCTTTGTGGTGATCGTAGCCGAGGAGCGATAGCGCCTCTGATGTTAAAGGTTCCAAGATCTGTCAAGCATATAGACATCAAAGGTTCCAGATCGAATTCATGTCCAGGGTTCCCAAGATCGAGTACAGTTGCCGGAACGGTTTGCCAGAAAACGCCACTCCTCCATACTTTCGGAGGAGGAGGAACGAAGATGCCGTCGGTCGACTGTAACTAAAATTTTGTCGCTCAGTCATCTCTCATCATCACTTACCCCTCTCATTACCCATGCACCCTGCCTGAAGCCTAGAGCTCATGTGGGCATCACCCTAAAAAAAAAGTCAATTGAGTTGGTAATTAATTGAAAAGAAAATTAATATGCAAACAAACGTGTTTGACATAATCATTGTACCATTTTCAGAAGAGATGACCTTCATGAAGGTGACACATTATAATCTACATTATAATGTTTTGTGACATTATAGCTGTTTACATTATGTGTTTTAGCTTTTGGTCTTGTTTTTTTTGATCTTAACTTTTTGTCTATTATTTTCTTTTATAATCTGGACTTATTGACATTTTTTTTATGATTTTTAACATTTAATGTTTGCAACAATAATGACGTTTTTTCAGATGTTTGATGATTTTTATATCGGTTTTAAATTGACTATCATTTTCATTAACGGATGTTATAACTTGTGTGCACAGGACGAATGAATAGTCAGGATGACCTGGATGATGATGCTAGCTCCTATTCACCGTCTACAGGTAAGCGCACTCTCAGTCACACCCACTCCTCGCAACTCACTGACGATGAGTACCATTCTGATTGATTGACTTCGCTTCTTCGCTACTCCCGTGTGCTGCTCCCTCACTCTCTTGTGGTGTAGTTGTCTAATCACTTCTTACCTCTCTGTATCTTCACTTGCATCTGTTTCTGTTCAGCAAACATGAATGGAATTAATTGTTATCTGTTTGGTTTTCTTTGGTGTTTAATTTGACGTTCATCTCTGTAATTTGTTTTGTAGAAAATCGCATCATCATCATTGAACATTACATTATATTTTCATAGAACATTGCTATCACTTTTTTGTTTGATCTGTTTTTTCTTTGGTGTGTAATTTGATGTTCATCTCTGTAATATGTATAATAGAGTATTGCATCATCATTGAACATTACAACACATTTTAATATTACATTACATTGTCATAGAACATTACATGACATTGTTTCATTGAACATTGCATTATCATAGAACATTGCTATCACTTTTTTGTTTGATCTGTTTCTCTTTGGTGTGTTATTTGACATTCATCTGTGTAATATGTATCATCATTGAACATTACATTACATATTCATTGATGAAATCAAATCAAATTCAATTATTTCCATACAACACAACATACAACAGAATAATTATTGTAAATGACATATTCTATCTCACTTCTACAATGGTATCCTACACTTGAAATACAATAACTTAATCTATCAGTGCTTTAAAACAAATTTGATATTTTGGAAAATAATCCCAAAGGTTACAAGACCTGTTTCGGGGAAAAAGAAAAAAATTGCTTAAATTTAACAAATCAAGGTAGGAAAATTGAACAACAAAAGTAAAAAGTAAAAGACTAAAACTGAAACATGAAAAAATCATTGCATTAGTATTGAACATTGCATAATCATAATACATTAAATCATCATACAAAATGTATTGTAATAATTATATTATAGTGAGTTTAAACTAAGTGAACTTGAAGCTAGAGCTAGAATGGAGTATGAAGCTTGAATGTGGAGGTAATATATCTTGATAATAAACACATTATACAATTTGTCTCTATTTTTCAAAATGATGTGTTGTAATGTTGTTGTTCACTCATAGCTGTTATGACTCCTCAAAGCATCTCAATCTCTTCTATCTCCTTGATACTATCTCTGGCTTCAAGTTCATTTGATATAAACCCACCTTCACATATTATAGAACATTTGAATAACATCTTCATTCTATCTGTTTTTCTTTGGTGGGTAATTTGGCTTTCATTTGTAATCGATATCATAAAATATGACATCATCATGAAACATTTATCTTAGATTCATATCTTGCATCATAGAACATTGAAATCTTTCCTGTTTTATCAGTTTTTTTTTTGTGTCCAATTTGGCATTCTTCTGTAAATCTGTACTCCATATCATAGAACATTTAATCATCTATTGCATCACAGAATCATGTTAACTTTCATTTTATAGTTTGTTGATTAACAAAGCTTCCTTCTCATGTACGTCTCTTAATTCATTACATTATTTAATCACAATAAAAATTAAATTTTATTCTAAGACTAGACATTGAAACATTTCACATTATACAGTGTATATCATGGACAGTGTAAAAAGAATATTGTTTATCAGTAATGGTTTCGATTTTATTGTTGAATTTTCATTGGTTTCCTTTGATATTCAATTTGACATCAATCTAAAATATTTGTATCATAGATACATAATACTTTATCAAATAGTTACTGTAGTCATACATTTTATTCGTAATATTTTTCTTAGTTCCACTTATTTTTAAATGTTTTTTTTTTATAATTTTTGTTTGTATTCCACCCCTAATCTATAAACTCTGTTTCATAGAACATCACACCATTTTATCATGACATTTAGATCAAAGTATAAGTTGTATCATACCATAGATTCATTGCTTGTTGTAAAACTCAGCATGTATCTTCATCCACATTAGATAAAATCACTTCATTATTGTGTAAATTTGTGTATACATCATTTTTGTTTAGATTGTCATACCAATTGCTGAAATCATCTTACTTGTTTTCTTTAGTGTGTTTTTGATCTTCATTACATAATCATACATGAAACATCATTGGGTCTTCCTTGCATTTATCGAGTTTATTCATAATGTTTATCCTATCAAGTATGTAATGAATGCAGCTTTTAGTATACATCATGAAATTTTTTCAACATTCACACTCAGTTTCAACAAGTATTCTACAAAATTGCATTATGTACGTTAAATGATTTGCGAAATTATTCAGGTATCAAATTGGAGTTATTGTTAATATTTTTAGTAGTTTTTGACAATATTTTTAGCACATATTGTGAAAAAGTAAAGTTTTATTTCCTTTACATACCTACATTACTCATTACCAATTCATCCAGATTTTTATTGGTGATAGCGATAATGTTATAGATATTCATAATGATTAAGTCTTTGTGGTTTCTCATATTCACTCCTGAATTTCACATTTATTCTTCAAGTTTATTCAAAATTTATTCTTATAGTTTTATTGTATAGTTTTATTTAATCTCAATTCCTATCTGGTAATATGTTTTCTATGAATGATGAAATTATTGATTTTAGTCTTGCTTTAAAACTGAAAATCCAACTTTATTTTGCTAATGATAAAATGTTTCTGAGGAATTACGTGAAACATAATTTTACAAAAATTGAATTGAGGAAATTTTCTTTTGAAAATAAGTAAGTAATCATCTAATAAGCTTTATCTTACCCAATTTATTCAATTACTATTTAGATTCAGAAGAGCATTTTTATTCTGATTTTGAAGGCATTGGTTACATTTTGAAACATAGATGAAAATAATGATTTGATAACCTATATCATCACTTTATGATGAATAAATCCTCTATTGTACGAGAAGCAGGCTATAATTCAATCACAATTAAGTTTTGGTCAACAATTTCGATAAGTGTATTTGAATTTCAACACATTTTTAGTGTTGTAAACCGTTCTTTACTTCAAAAGTAGTTCACAAACCATTTGCAAGTTTCATTGATGATACTATAGAATGATTCTTGAATATGGAAACACCTTCAATTTGGCTTTTTATTGAATTTAGTGGTGGCCATTGAGTATTCCCAGATATTCTTATAAATTGTGCAAAATATGATTTTTTGTTAGCACACTTATAAGTAGTAAATAATTATTCTATTTTATGTTACTTCACTCTGGAACTAGAGAATCCCTTGATCTTTTATCTAATTTATCAGTTTTATCAAAATAATCTGACTAAAAATTGTTGGTCTACAATGCTTCTAGCATTCTTCATGCTTCTAGCATGGTGAGGTGAAACATATCCACAAGATATCATCAACAAGAAAAGTCAGGTTCATGAAATGAATGTCCTCATTACAAAATAGGTAAAAATTCAATTTTGTCACAATGATTTATTATTAAATACACCCTCAATCTTATAATAATAGCCATTATAGCTCAATTTTTTTAGTTACTTGATTTTTTATTAAGATCTCATTTATTTACCGAATATTTTATTTCATTTTTATAGATGACTCACTCTTATAACTAACGGCATGAAAATAGTCCAAAGCAGCTGTATCACATCCTTCATCTGCCTCCTGAATCTCATCAAGAGTTTCCTAAAAAGTCAATTTTTGGGACAGCTTGGAGTCAAAGTTTTGGAATCATTAGGAGTGCCATCAAATTGTGTTGGAATTCTGTGCAATAATGGGACATTGTTTGCTACAGGACTGGTTTCGTGCCGTTAATTATAAGAGAATAAGACATTTCATGGAAATTGAGAAAATTTGTGAAAAACTTTAATTGGTGCTTAATTGGTGATCATTGTTTTAGTTTCTGCTCATGATTTGTGGTTGTCTTCCTTCATTGAGATAGGAAACTAAGGACAGGTCTAAATTCATTAAGATAGGAAACTTTAAATTTTGAAATTAGTTTTATGGTTGATTTAGAGATCATTGTTTTAGTTTTTGTTCGCGATATGGAGGTCTGCTTCAAGCTATAAGTAAAATAGGTCACTGGTTAAATTCTGAAATAATTTTATGGTTTATTTCAATGGTTGAATTCTTACATATTATAACTAGGAGGTGATTATTAATAGCATTATTATAAACAATCATTTTAATTATTCATTAATATATGATATCTGCTTCAAACGATGGTCTAAATTACAGTACAAGGGTATATCAATACTTCAGTATAGCTTGAATTTTGTTGGGATATTATGGTTCTCAAATTAATTATGACTCTTGATTAAGTATAATATTTTAGTACAGATTTGTAATGTATGAGATTCAAATAATGGTTATTGGCTCTAAATAGACAAAGTGATAACCCATGTCATGTGCTTTAAATATGGTTCTGGGATTTAAATGTGATATTTCAAGTAGATTTTCAAATTCAAAACATTAAATTTAGTTTTTATGAAACTAAATAAATATAGAATCAATTATGGCTTGATAAGTATAATATTTTAGTTCAGATTTTATATAGTGTAGGGTTGGGGCTATGAGATTCAAATAATGGTTATTGGTTCTAAATAGACAAAGTGATAACCTATGTCATGTGCTTTAAATATGGTTCTGGGGTTTAAATGTGATATTCCAAGTAGATTTTTTTAATAGAACATCTATTTTTTTTTTAGATTTAGACTTTTTATATTCCTTTGATTGTTCTAACCGAGTGAAAAATGTTCCTATTTATCTATATTCACTGGGATCATTCTACAATAGTATTCATCAGTAAACTTGCAAATGGTATTAAATGATCAGGTTTTGTTTATCATATAAAACTTTGTTTTAACTATATCTAATCCCATTCAATTATATTTATTCTTTTGAAACCTCTGAGCTATTTGAATTCTTTGTGTGCTTAATATTTCGAAATTAAAATTTCAAATCTAAATTATAATTAAATATATCAATGGAAAAATATATATTTACACCAATTATGTAGATACGAAAAATACACTGTTGGATCTACAGAACAGCTATACCATTATTTTGTTTTGAAAATTGTATTTTGTAGCTGGTAGAAATACTAGACAATATTGTCATAATATTGAAAGTAGTATTTTACTTTAAAGCTACATTCTTACTACAACACACTTCATAGAAAAAAATTATTAATCCCCATTATTTTAGTTTATTAGTTTCATAATATCAATAAAATTGTACTTAATAATCTAGATACAATACGTTATCACATCTCTTAATTAGGTTAGTGATTATTTGATTTCTGTTTTTATTTAGTTATTACTTTTGTGTTATTATTTTTATTTATTCATTTGAACTGTAGTGTTGCATATTGAGTTGGTTGATTCTAAATATTGTCAGTGCATGCGTTGAATATTTAGTTTGATGATTTGTGTTTAATAACTGTGTAGTTAATTTTGGTGTATCATTTACAATATTATAAATACATGACAATACAATGAGAGTTCAGTACTTCCTTCTAATTCAACATTTGCAATTATTTTCCTCAGCTGTTATAGACCAATACATTATCACCTATAACCACATTGAAAACCAATCTTAAATTCTCTCCATTTGAAAATCTTAAAATTTTTTTAATCATATACAAATTACAAATATAAGAGTCATGTCATGTCCCTCAACAATTTCCTGTATTTTTTGATGTATCGAAATTATTTTACAGTACTTCTACAAGGCATTAAAAAAATTACTTCTTCCATTTCTGCTATAAAGCCGTGATATAAAATATACCACTAGTGTTCGGTTTGATATACATCGTAGTTAAATTTGGCGGAAAAGAATGACCTTTGAGCTGATTGTGTCTGATCACACCGCCAGAGCGATGATCACATAATTACGGTACAAGCTAATATATTTTAATAATATTATTGTTTCATAAACTAATATGTATTACTCTGCTTATTTCGTAGTTTTGATATCAAACAATAGAATACGATGATATTTTTATAACCTCAACAATTGTGTTGAGGTTATGTACTTAAGTACAGGTGAGAGAAATGTACTTGACATTTTGTTGTTTTGTTTGTTTCTTGTTGTGTGGCGAAAAATAACGTTCGCAACGCATGCAAAAATGTTTTGCCGGCTTTCAAAGGCTTCAAGTTCTTGAATTCGTCTCGAACTTGAAACCCGCGATCTCGAGCCGGCAAACACACATTTTCCGCCCAAGGTGCGAAATATACTATTACAGTCTTTCAAAATTCGAGACAACGTTTAAAGACTTGACTTATCTGTTGTAGACACCTTGTTAATGGAATTTATACTCTGCCATTTGGGAAAAATTAATGTGGTTATTAAATGAACAGACACTTTGAATTCACTCACTTCAATTTATTTATTTATTTGAAGCTGCAATGAAAAATACACCAATTTCAAAAAAGTAATGATAGAAGAAAAGAGGATCAAGGAAGAAGTTTCTGTATTCCCAATGAAATGAAAATTATTTCGACTAAAACTTTATTGATGATAAGAAGAACGCTCGTCTACATTCCAAAACAAAATTTATCTCTTTAAAAATACATGTAAATAGTTGCATAAAAACTTGTTGGAAAGTTGATTAAAACACAGTTTTCGAAAAGAAACAAAATGAAATGAAATGGAAACATGAAGAACCTCTAAAAATTTATTTTCTAACACTGCCTTGAATGAAGATGATTTTTCTCAACTACACAGTTGATTATATTGGAGCAACTCAAAATTATATGTTGAAAATATCTCATTCTATGTTTTATTTGGTATATCTAAATAGCAGTTCTACTGCTTCTTCTAAGATCGTTCTAAATTCGAAAGTTGTAGTAGCCTATTCTTTGTGTAATACATCATCATGTAGAAATTGTGTGCATGTTTTGTAGATTGCTAATAAAGACAATTATCTATTCATATAAAAGTATCAGTACAGTACTTGGTATTAGAAGTTGGCGCATAAACTGGGACATTTATTATCTATTGTGAAGCTGTTGATGTTTGGAAGTGAGGCAACTAAGGAATGTAATTTTGTTACTATTTATGACATGAGCCTTCAAAAGTAGTTGTCGATTCATGTAAAATTTACATATTATTTCTTGTCAGCGGACTCTACAGTCACTGAACGTCATAGAAACTACATCTATCTATCAAATGCCATCCGCCAAATTAAAGTACCCAATCTAGACATACATTATTGTTTCGATAATTTCTTAAAAATCAACATTAGTCGAAATTGCATGATTCGTTGGATGTGTGTTTGGTATAAGTTTAGTGCCCATTACTAGCATTCACGTAGTGTATGCCTAGTGTTTGAGTATTGCTTGCAAGTTCTAATGTAACCGTGGCTTTGTACTCCTTGCAGGTTAACTTTATTACAATATAGATTCAGTGCTCTAAACAGAAAAAAGTAGGCCAGTCGAGATTTGATCTTCGATTATCTGATGATGCAATCGTTTCAACTAAGATCGATTTTCGGATCTTCTATCAAAATGTACATTCTTTTGTCAGTGACAGAATTTCAAGCCTAGTAAACTAGACTATTTATCATTATTCCTGTCCGTACTGTTTAGTCTGTTATTTATTTTTTCCACTGCAGACTAAACTTGTTCAAGTTATAACAGAAAATTTCAAAGTAAAAATGTTCCCATTTTCATGAGCCACATTGTACTTTTCACTCACTTTTTTGTGTAGATTTGTAATGGTTTTGGGCGACCATTTCTTGAAATTTCCTTCCATTCACATTCAATATTCATCATTTTGTCAACTCCTATTTATGTTCTCTTCCATATCTTTGGCATCAATTCATTTCATATCACAAAATTTCATTTTATAAATAAATCATGAAAATAATTTCAGTGCATGCTGTATGTATGTGTGTTCTGTTCTTGTGAGTATTGTCATTAAATATTTTTTTAATCTAAATTGTGTTTTGCTTGTTTTTATTCTTAGTATTAATCATTTCGTTTTTTGTATAATATTCATACTTAGATGGGTCTTTTTGCATGTGTAGTTGATTGAGAAAATAGTTCTTTTGTAGGAATCTATTTCATTTTTATTGATTGGCGTTTTCCTACATTCATGTGTCTTAATTATATATTTAAAAAAGCTTTCAAATAGGCTATCAGAAGGAATAGTTTATTATTTACTAGACATAGAATTTAATTTAAATAGAAAGTAATGGAAATAGAATTTATTTTTGAATCGTCAATACAGTTTTATTACTTGACTTTTCAAAATCGTGGTTATTTATGAATTCTAATACTGTGTTTAGATTTAATTGAAAGAACCCTGAAGAGAATCAAATTATAAAACCTGAAATTTAGGAACACGAGGAGCAGATATATACTTAAAAATACAAGGATAACTAAATCTTACCTTCTGTTCTGTACTACAATAATTATTCATACTTCACTGTCGGCCCAGTATCTGGTTGTGTATAGCAGGTTCCATTTAACTTGTCAGAGAACAGCTGATTGATGTACGCTCGTTTACCAACGTTAAATCAGCTGTTCTCTGACAAGTTCAATTGATCCTGCTATAAATGCTGAAACAATTCATCTGAAAAATTATAGCAAGATTCAGGGAATAGGGATAAAGAAAAAACAAAATAACTGCCTTTATTTACAGGGCGCAGCCTGCCCTCTTCAAACTTATGATAAATGAATACAAAGTAGAAGTTCTATTACCTAATACACTACAGAAAAATCGTTGAAGAAAAAGATAACTTACAAAAACTAAGAAAGCAAAAAAATGGGAAAAGGGAACAACAATTTCAACGTATTATTAGCATCGAATTCGGTTGATAATGTCTATGAAATTGATATTTTTATTGCAATGGGTTTAGAAAATTACTCACGATACTTACCTTATAAAGGTAAATCACGTATAATAAAGATAAATCCGTACTTACCTTGTAATAAATAACTTGAGACGAAATGAGTTAATGATTGAATAAGTCATTTCAATCTCAGAAAGATACATTTTCTTGAGTTCAATCGATAATTGAATAAACAAACTTGAAATGTCACAACCACAAATTACATATTAAATACGGTACTGAGATTTTGACGAATATGTGCTCTCAATATTCTACTAAATATATATTTGTGACAACTGTTAGTCTCTTTTTTCAATATTCATTTGAATAATATTATCCAATATTATAATACATATTATTCTATATTAATTTGAGTGAAGAGCCTGTTTTTCATTCCTTGATATTATATTTATCCAATAAATGAATATGGAGATATCTATTGCAACATCCTCTTCACTACTACACATAAAATTAATAATTCTTGAATTTTCCAAAAAGCAAATTCATGTTTCCATCCTTCAGGCCATGTGAGGTTACATGGCGCATTATTGATAAGGTCGTACGATTCTCACATAAAAATCACAGAGCAAATCGTAGAGCAAGATGTTAGAGCAGATCTTGTGTACCGGTAAATAGAATACTTGAAGGTAGGTTTTCGCTTCTGCGGCTTCGCAGCCGACTCCGGCTGCGGTTAGTCAAAATAGCAAGTAATTTAAACTTGAAATGAAAATATACAAGAATAACCATCCAAAAATAGGAACCATTTAGTATGAATATTGTTAATTCACTGAATTTATCAATATTTAATATACGAGTAAGTATAGTTTTTTTGTTTGAAAAAGTTGCTATTTTGACTAACCGCAGCTGGAGTCGGCTGCGAAGCCGCAGAAGTGGAAACTTATCTTTAGAACTAAAATTCTGACCTTGCAACTTGTCCAGCTAGATTCCACACTGGTATATCTGCTTTAAACGTTTAAACTCTCACTCCAAGTCAAAATTTGACTCAAAAACCTATTTGAAAGAAAGTGAACCTCAGTGTTGCTCTCAATCTAGATAATCCATTTCTTTCCATTGGTCCAATTTCTAAAAATGCAAATTACAACTATGACATGAAAAATTATTCACATTAATTTATCACATGATTGTTAAATTATGAATGAATTGATGTAATTTTTTACTCCAAATTTGTAATTTGCATGAGTTTAAATTCATGACAAGAAGATTTTTTGTTAGGGATGATGCCCACATAAGCTCTAAGCTTGTGCATGGGTAATGGGAAGGATGATGAGAGATGAATGGACCCACAGCTTTAGGTAGGTTCCGAACAACCGGGAAGCGATTTTGAAGCTCATAAATTTTTGTACTGTATTTAGAGGAGCCAGTCACCTTTACAACGGTAGTGGTAGGCGCTGTCTCTTATCTAATCTCACCGATTATACTCGCCTTTGCCACTGGTACCAACCGCTTCCCTAAAGCTATCCTATTATTTATAGATTAGTAATTTATACATTTTTTTCATTCCATGGGACACGCATTAGTCCTCGTATTTAGTTTTTTCTCATTGTAGAATGACCTTGAATTTAAAGTATCATTTTCCTTCACGGCTCTCAAATTCCTCTCTTGTTGTTTAATTCACGTGTGATTACCATACACTTTGTTGTGTTTCATGCCTTCTGTGTGGTGTATGTATATATTAGAGGATTGAGCCTTGATCAACTCCTGAAAAATAAATAATGTCATAAATATTAGATGAGGTGTAAGATTATAAAATAATGAATAATAAATTACATGAATCGAGTGAAGTGAACTGATATCGCATTAGTTCAAGCTAATAATTTTGATGATGTCTTCCAAGGCTAACATTATTCTTTTCAGTTCTATCCTAAAGGCTAACATTGTTTGACAAAAATACCTTTGATAATTTGAATTTTGGAACTAGTAATGTATCATCAATAGAGAAATTTTCATCTCGATGATCACTAATATATTTTTTCTAATAATGATTGAAGAAAGTTCCTGTCAAAATTTTGATTTATTCCATAATCTGAAAAATGAAGTATGCTCTATACTAACAATCTTTCAATGTAATAATTTTATGTCAACAATGCCTGGTTCATCAGTATTACTTTAACTTAATGATAATTAAGTCAAGTTAATCCCTATGTCCACACGTGGTCAATTTTTGTCTGCTTTTCGATTTTCGTCATAGCGCATGCTGTGCAGCACATGACGCATGCGGTGCAGCATTCGTTTTCCCGTCTAATTTCAATAGGATGCGTGAAGCGCAAGACGACTAGCATGTCGAAACGTCTAAATGACGAAAGTCGAAACGAAAATCGGCAAGGTGTGGAAATAGCTATTGAACGACTGACGAACTTGTACATTATAAATCTCATAATTAGCTTTGTGTCTAAGCTTCTTCATCTAATGAATACATTTTACTTTAAGATACTTATCCACTTTCTATTGGATCTATTAAGCCTTTCAATTCCAGTAGTCTATCAATACAATCAATCATTCAAATCATTTATTTATCCTTGAAACAAAATACAGCAAACTTAAAAAGTACAATAAAAATAATAGAATTAATAATACAATAGATATAACATAAAATAGTATTAATATACTGTATTAATAACAAGGAAGGTCTCTGCAAAGGCAACAGCCTGAGCGCAGGGGCCAAGTATTACATAATAACAAATAAAATAAGCAGCATTAACTAAAATAATACAAATAAAAGAAAAGAAATATCTTATTATAACAGTTGAGGAAAAAATTACTCACGGTACAAGGTAAAAAAAATACAAGTAAAACAACTAAGAATAAAGAAATAAACCCTTGAATGTGCAAACAAAATTTACAAGAGAACATTTGAAAGAATTTACAATTTGAAAAATACAATATAAAGATAAGGATTGTCTTTCAAAATATCACAGGGATTTAAGTGTATCAGTGTAGACTTGTCACTATAGCTCGTAGTTCGACATTTTTTATATATTAGCACTATCCAGGGTTACAACTGTAGGTTTGTAGGTTATTTTTTAAATGCAAGGTTAGAAGAATGTTGATGTGTAGCAAGTACTTGATCATTGTTTTCTGTTCTTATGCTGCAGATAGAGGCCATGACCAACTTTGGAAGGACAGAGAGCTGGCGGATTCATCAGAAAGCGAGAAACTCGATCATGATGACGATGATACTAAATCCAATGTTCAATTTACTGTCGGCAGTAGTGATCTGTGAGTATTATCCTTTTACTTTTTTTTCTTCTATCAATTTCAAATCTGACAGAAAAATTTCTACAATATGGATTCCTATGCCTATACTCACTTTATGTGATACTTACAATGCCTAATAATAAATTCATAAACTCATCGTTTTCAATTAATGAGTAGGGATTTGCGAGTATCTTCTGTTTCAATACTTCTTAAATTTCAAATCTGATAAAGTTTGGTCATTATTTCAATAGTATTTCTACGAATAGTATTTCTACAAATTATCGTTTTCAATTCATGAGTAGAGGTTTGTGAGTATCTTCCATATTTCAAGTTTTTTTTTATAAATTTCAAATCTGACAGAAAAGATCTTGATCATTAATTTAATAGTATGCTTGTGAATTTTTACTTTGCCTCACTCATACTGAACAAATTATTATTGTCTTCAAATAAGGAGTAGAGATTTGCAAGTACATATCTTTCATTTCAAGATTTTTATGAATTTTTAATCTGACATAAATCCTATTGGTGCTTTCTGACTTGAAAGTATTATATTAGGCCTACATAAACCTTGAATAATACTCATGATAACCTTTAAAGACTATAGTTTTCAATTCATAAGTATACTCACATAATAAGTTTCAACTTAGAAATAGGCTTACTACAATCACAATTCCATAAAATATGTTTATCCATTTAACAGTACTGTTTATACTGATAAATTTATTTGTTATTTAGTTTCCTTCATATCACATTTTATTTTTTGAAATTGATAAAATAATTATGTATAAAAAAGTTTTATTAGAATATGGTCTACGATAAAATTTCCTTCGTTATTTGAATTCATTAAATTTGAATAAGATCAAGAAAATATTTTTTAAAATTGAAAAATGTAATTAAGATAAGAAAATATTTCTTTAAATAATCAAGAAACACTTTTGAACCACTTACCTGTAATGATTAATTCAATTTACAAAATCAGCTTATAATCATCACGTCAAATAATATGGAATTAGCTACATGATGAGGTATCATTCACAATTAATGATGTATCACAAAATTATCCTATAATGGAAACACATTCGATTTAGATTGAATTGAATTGAGATGAATTCAAATTTGAATTGAGGTTGATGATTCATCTTGCACACCGTTTTAAAAAACTGACAGTCTGTCTCAACAGCTAAACGCTTGTTTCAAATGATAGCACGCTCTCTAATAATACAAGCTGAACCACTGGCGGAATGTAATCAACAATAAGCGTTTGTCATCAAGCACACTTGTTTCAACCAAATTGAAAGCCGGAGTGTGTGAAGATTGAATGGTACTCCTTTCGAAATGCGCAAAAGAGTTGGTGACGCTGAATAAGGGAAGGTGGAATTGATGAAAGGAAGGAAGAGGAAGAGGAATAGAGTTAACGAGAGAGAGAGAGAGAGCGAGACCGAAAGTAATTGAGAGAGGAAGTGGATTGAGGTCGTGCTTAGAAATTGACTTGTTATTCCTTCACATACAGTATATGATTCAAATACCTATGTTTAGTACTACAATATAATAATATGCATTGTTGTTCTCTCTTTCTCTCACTCTCTCTTCGTCTCTCACTTTATATCTTTCTCTTGTTTGCTAAACCTCTCTTTAAAAATATAGTTCTTGAGCTCTCTTAAAATATAGATCTTGATGAGGGCAAAATGAAGGGGGAAGGACATGCAAGTAAACAAGCATACTCAATTTAAGAGCAAGAACAAAAGATGTGTATAATTTACATACTAGTAAATAGAACAAGGTTGTATTGATTAGTCAGTCTTGTGTTTAGTTTCTAATTGAGGACCAGTTTTTCATTATTGTTATTATGGGCTTACTTGTGATATGAAAGTATATATTATTACTCTATGATGAATGATTACTCTATAATATAAAATACACGGAATGTATGAAATAATTACTTTTATGCTTAAAAATTATTGTTGTATATTTGAACATGTCTAAATTACTCTAATATTTCCAACAATTAAATTCTATTTCTGTTACTTGGAAATTACTTTTCTCCTTTCAAATTATTGTGAAATTTTTAAAAGAACTATATAATTACTCCTTATCTTCGCAATTATGTGAATGTCTGTGCTAAATCTTGAAATTCATAACCAATAGATAAAACCCAATTAAATAATAATTGGTCACTTTCAAGTCACACAAAAATATGAAAATTTCAGTGTTCCCTAGTTTTCTTCATCTTTTATTGTAATTGAAAATTTACCTATTGCTTGTTTAATGTATGTCGCCTCAACCTTTCTGATACTTTATTATTATTCTTGTAGAAAGTATTAATTTAGAAACTATTTATTAACTATTAATGTAGAAACTATTAATTTTGATAGCTTGTTCAATGTATGTCCTCCTTAACCTTCTTAATATTCTTGTAGTATTAATAAAGGTGAGGCGATCAACAAAAATATTTAACAATAAAACACTCAACTGAAGTATAAAATACTAGGATTTAGATATTGTCTAGAAGTATTGTCAACTTATTTTTAAAAGTTAATGGAAAAATAGACAAAGTATCTCCTCTGAGATTATGTGCGTCATCGCGGTTTAATTCACTTATCATGTTGCTTTTAGTTGGTGATAAACCGCGTGTGTAAACAGAAAGCTATCGTTAAGAGTTTAACAATTGTTTGACCTTTGTTGTTTGTGAGCATTCCTGAACCTACCACTTGACACAGATAGGTGATAAGAAGCTGTTTTAGACTTGGGTTTGATGGAGTAGATTAGTTCCTATTCTTCTGAAAGCACATCCGATATGAATGCATAATGTAAAAATATTAGCTACGTCTCTTTATCTACAAATTTAAATGAATACAATAAGTTTAATACAATAATATTGGCTACATCTCTCAATCTATGAAGTTGAATGAATTTGTGAAGTTTATTCAGATTACAGAGAGTGTATAGTAACAGTGTGGACATTGCATGTCACACTTTTGATTGGTTAGCTCCGACAAATCCACCATACTTTTGCCAATTCCCATAAGATTTGCATTGGAATGAAAAGTAAATCATATGTTACGAGTTCACCCCATGCAGCGCAAAGCGCCGCTCACTTGAATTTTCTAAAATTCTTAGTTTTAAATACAGTAGTTGCTATTTTGAATATCTGCAGCTGACAGCAGCTCAGTCGTACCAATGAAATCCTACCTTGTACAGTGATTAATAATAGAATATTTTTTCAATTCTTAAGTAATTATTCTCACAAATTAGTCGGTCATACGATGCCAGTCGACTAGCAGGCTTAATTAGGTGCATTTATAAGAATTATGTAAGAATGAATTACATTTATGATACCATAATGTCACTTTACCATGTCACTAGTACCATTTTTTATTGAAAACAAGCTGTCCCGGCGAACTTCGTATCGCACTCTTTTCCCCCAAATGTCCCCTCTTCTCCCACAAATGTCTCCTCTGATGCAACACCCCCAAAATGTCATCCCACAAATGCCCTCCATTCCCACCTCCATATCCTTCATGTCACACCCCTCTTTCCCATCAACTGTCACCCCCCTCCTCCAACCAATTATTTTTTTTCACATTTATTTATTTTCTTTCTTTCTTTAATTTTTTGTATTTAATTTATTTTATTTTTTTTTAAATTTATATTTTTAATTTTATTGCCTCTTCAATTTTTATCAGTCCGATTCTAATTAAAAGATTTTTTCATATTTATTTATTTTTAATTTTTCATTTTCATTTATTTTATTTTTTATTTTTTCAATTTTATTTCCGTTCTTCATTTTTTATCAGTCCCATTCTAATTGAAAAGATTTTTTCATATTTATTTCTTTTTCTTTAATTTTTTTATTGTGATTTATTATATTTTTTTTTAATTTTATTCCTTGTTCTCGAATTTTAGATATATTAGAAACAATAAAACATGCATAATACGAACGACAACTCATTCTTACTAATTTTGACCATTCTATCTTCAAAAATAATTAGAGCAACTGATCAGAATCAATAACCATGTGTGCAAAAAGAAATGGTTTTGAGTGAATTGAAACTCCCAACCTACTGGTGTTTACATTGAATCGACCGAAGCTCTAACCACCAAGCTTACCAAGTACGAGATAACATTGTTAATTGATTCGATCTTGAATCATGAAATCATCTTTCCGTTGTGAGGTCGACACGTTCGTGCCGGTGTCTTGAACGTAGCTCTGTGGTTGTTCATAAGAATTATGTCATTAATGAATTACTATTTATTAATTATAAAGGGATGTTACTTATATTTTAATACATATTATGTTAACCAGTGCTTAAAATCAAACGAATCCAAAATCATCTAAATCGGTTCTCAGCTGTTATCGAGTTATAAGCGAGCGTACAGACACCAACTCTCTTTTATTAATCTAGATAGAAGAACATAGAAGATAAAGCGTTTCCTTATCTGAAATTTTATGTAATTACCCTAAAAAGTAGTTGACTGGAATCATGTAGATGCGCTTCTTATGGCTGGTTTTCACGATTCTAGTAGATGTTCTGTTTGCACATGGAGATTTGAGTGTTACTGGTTTTATAGGGTGTAAGTATATAGGCTTCTGTTGGTTAACCTGCCTCAGTAAGTACAACGTCTACTAGCATCGTGAATTAAAGAACCCAATTGCTGAGCCTTGGTACAGAAGTCATCCTCTAAAGCCCTGGTTTTCTATTAGTAGAGTTAGTGGTAGAGTTTCCTGGAGCGAGTACCCTAACTATCTTGTGAACTCTCCCAAATGAAAATGTTCATGGTAGTAGAGTAGAGTAATGGTAGAGTACTTGCTTTTAAGTACCAAGTAAGTAGAGGAGTTGGTACGGTAGAGTTGGTATGCTTCAGGATTTACTCTACCACTAACTCCCTACTACTGAGAAACCAGGCTTAACTCTATGCGAAGAAAACCTATATTACCATATTGTATCCTCCTTGGTATTATTGTAACAAATTGATGATGTAATAATTTTCTGTGCACAGAGATGATTCAAAGCAGCTGAACAGGATGACTCGAACCCTCCAGCAGTCTGACTGGGGATGGCAGGGGGGGGCCAGACACCAGGGGTGGATCAATTGCCCCTCAGAGGAAAGGGAAGCTGGTGATGTCACACTCTCGTCAGGACATGTTTAACAAATCGACGCGTGCATGGGCAGATCCCTACAGTCAGGAGTTATCTCAGCAGGAGCCGTCCACGCATGATCACGAGGTAGGTTCTCTTTGTTCATGTATAGTACGATCCATTTAACTTATCAGAAATCAAATAGTTGGTAATAATTGAACAGTGACTTTGACAAAGGTTTGGAAAAAGCCTTAGAAGACCTTCAAAGTCTTTAAAAGATCTTTTAAAGAAGACCTTTCAAAGAATAACTTCTTTAAAAATAATTTTTCAATAATCTATGAGATACAGCATTTGTAGGTTGAGTACATGATCATATGTTCTTCGATCACATGTTTTTGACAAGTTAAAAGTGATCCTGCTATATATATTCATTTATGCAACTCACAAAAATGTCTCTTTCTAAAGGCCTTTTCTCATGCCTAATATGAACTTATACCAATGTTTTCACTTCACTTCCGACATGCAGTCATGTTATTTTAATGTAAGAAACCCATTGTCAACAGTTTGAAACTCGAAAGCGCTCCAGTCAGTAAGTAGACAAATTTCGTTTCTTACATTAAAATAACATGACCGCATGTCGGAAGGAATAACATCGACACACACCGAACATTAAGCAATAGGCAACTATAAAATATGGATCAATATGATTGTCAACTCTATACAAACCAATAGTTGTACACTGAAACAGCTGCTTTAGGTGTGCATTGGACTATTGTTTCTATAGAGTAGACGATCATATGATCCAAATCTTATAATTGCCTATGTAACTCCGGTAATTAACAAACATCGCAGTTCGATGTAAAATACAATACATTTTCAACAATAAATAGTCTAATGAAAGCGCTCTGGAATGCTGCTGCATATAAATAATTGTGAATTGAGTGATTTGATCATGGACTCGAATTGATCTTCCTTGGTGCAACCTAGCATCATACAATAAAAGTCGTGCTTTCTGTGAATTTCAAACTTGAACCTCTTTTGTAGTTATGTTAACCAGAGGATAATTAACCTTCCTTCTAACTATCTAACTAACTTAATATCACACACACTTTGTTCAGAGATGTTGTGGAACTTCTCCATATTCGGTGAAAGAATAAAAACAAAATTTTGTCTATTCCACAGTATTTTAAATACTGTGTTACTGAATAATTTTGTCTATTCCACAGCATTTAAAGTACTTCCACAGTATTTAAAATACTGTGGAATCAGTAATACAAATAGACGGAGCAATCAGGCTCAGTTGAAGCCAATTCTGGCGCCTAGACCTTGGTAAGATGCGGCGGTTTACATGAGTGGGAGAGATGGAAAAACAGCTGGCATAATCTTGTCTCTCCCACTCATGTGAACCGCCGCCATCTTACTGGCATCGCTTCATCACCATGTTGAAGTAATAGGAATGCTCCGTCTATTTGTATTATGTGGTCGCTGTGTGGAATAGACAAAATTTTGTTTTTATTCTTTCATCGAATAACTTATTATCCTTTTTTTAAAGGGGAATTAACTGATTTGTTTTGATTTCAAGACACCTTTTCAGTTATGTGGTACTAAACGAATTAATTTTCTGTTCACAGTCGCCGCTGCCAAAAATGTCGCACTCTGAAACCAACCTGGAACACCAGCAACAGTTGAGGCTTCGACGGTCTGGCGGCCACCGGTCAAAGCTCCAGTCGTCTGGACTCATCAGCTGTTGTCAGCACACAGCCGACCGTCGACGAAGAAACCCTCTCAACCGACTCGAACTCCATTGCCGAGGAACCCGGCGTGGCAGCGATTTCACCCGAGAAAAAGCCCAAAAAGCACAAGCTTCACTTTCCGAAATTCAGTCGCAAGTCACGGTCGACACCGTCACCACCGGTTGGCAGCACTGTTTCTTCCACAAAACCGCCCACGTGAGATTTGAATTTCCCGCCAAAAATAACGGTCATTTGAATTTCCCGCCAAAAATAACGGTCGTTTGGTAGCCTTGCGTGAAACCTCTGTACGAACTTGTTTTGAATGCTGGGAAGTAATATTGTTTGTGAAATGTGGAAGGATTATCTGGTGATGTAACACAGAAAAGTCAATTTCATCTGTCAGACTACTTCAGGAAATTTGAATTTCCCGCCAAAATTAACGGTTGTTTGGTAGCCTTGCGTGAAACCCTTATACAAACCTGAAATAACGGATATTAGTGTTGAATTCTACTAACTTTGAAAAATTGAGAAAGATTTTGTTGTGAAAAGTTATGAAAATATCTATATATGATGCTCCAGATTGCATGTTCCAAACCATACATGTGAAATTTCAAATTTGTCACCAAATATAACACTGTTATTTCAGAGCACTAACGAACATACTCCCTAACCAGAAAGTTATGGAATAATTTGAGTTGAAACAAATGATTGGATTTTGTAGTTGATGTGTTGAAAAAATATTTATGTATTGAACATTCAAAATTTTATGAAATACAGTAATTCAAATGTCGGCTTTTATAATGTTGAGTTTGACAAGGATGTGATGAATTATCTTTCTCATAAACTATTACTATACTAGGAAAAAATTCAAAACATTGTGAATTCAAGGGGCTGATTCATTTAAGAAAATACCTTTCTCAAGAACTCTAGGTGATAATGTGACTTGATTGACTTTGAAAAAGATTGGTTTGTGTAGTACGAATGTGTTTCCTTCCTAAAAACTTTTAAAATACTAGGAAATAATTCAGATATTAGCGTCATTTTATTTTTCGAGGCTCGGCGACAAAGGAATGTTCTATTTTTCCATGAAATTTCGTCCCTTATTGTATATTCTGCTCCCTGTGTGAAATAATTTTTACTGCGTTTTTCTCTCCAGATGCGTTAGTACCTGTTGTGTTGAACTTTATTTTTATGAAAAATATTTTGTGGTGTAGTGTTGTATGAATTTTACAACACGGTTTTCTGAATTTGACTGAGATTAGAGTGAAAAGTTTGTGAAAATCGGTGAGGTGTGGGAGTTAATCTTGGGGAAAATCGTAAAAGTTAGTGAGAAACTCCTACAGAAAGTTATGAACATTTGTTTTTAAAACTTGAAATTGTTGTATCCTCTTACAACATCAATTTTTGAGACATTGATTTAAAATTGTTTGGTTCCGTGCATGTGCATTGAGATGCAAGAGAGAATTTTGCTGAAATTATTGGTTATTGAAAGAAAGATTTCCACTGTACTCTTCATCATTGAAAGCGATTTGAAAGATGAATTATTTGAGTGAAATGATGAAATGTGGTTTGACATACTTGCATCAAAACATAGCTGAAAGCCACCAGTAATTTTGTAAGTACCATATGAAATAATGTACTCATGTCATAAATAATATAATAATTATGTCATGTTATAATAATGATAACAATTTAAACTATACTCCTGTTGCAGAAACTAGAAACTGTTTATCAGATACCAGAAAATTATTAAAAGAAACTCCTTTTGCGGAAATAAAGTATTTATGAAAGTCAATACATTCTCTGAGGCATAGTGTACTACTTTTCCACTGTCAGCAGAGAAATATTGATAACAAAAAATAAATAAAAGGAAACCCTATTAAAATATTATATGAATTCTTCCGCCACTGCGAATATTGACAACAGAATAAATATCTAATGATAAATAATAATAGCAATACCTCATGATTCCTTCCATGAACGAAAATAATGTTTCACTATTGAAGTGGCACTTCTTCAAAGGCAGGTCCTTTTCTTTAGTCAATAAATCAACTTATAAGTAGAAATTTCCATGTCACTTATTATCATTCACACACTATCATTACACTTCAGTTAGTTTCCCACTAAGAATGAATTATATATTTTGCATCTATTTCTTTGCAGCATATTGATTCGAATTTTGAAAGTTGAATGAAGAATTTGCCTTGAAATCCAGAAGTTTTTTTTTGTGAAAATGATTTCCATGACACAGAAGAGTTTCATAAATAATCAAGTTTGGCTTTCATAATAGAAGATTCAAAAATCAATTCACTTGAACATCGGTGAGTGATACTTAATACACAATTGAACTAACCCAAGTAGAAATTTATATTTGATTTTTATGTCAGGTCAACACCTTATTTAGAATATTGGTTTATGTAGTAGGACAATATTTCAATTCTGCAATTAAAAATTTCATGTTGTAGCAAGTTGTAAATTTAATATCTGGGAAAGTAGTTATGGTATTGGTCAAGGTGTAGTGTTTGTAATTTGTAGAAATGGCTTATTATTATTTATTATGAAAATATCTTGTGTAAATCAGTTTATTAAGAGCCCTTGAAATCATCTACTAAATTCCTTGATGAACAATAACGGGAATATCAAAATATCAATTTCAATTGCAGTCGAGATGCTCACTATAAAGTATGTGGGAAAAGAAACGTTGCAAAAGTAAATTCTGTAGCTTACTTATTGATACGTATCTTATTAATTTGTATCTTTTGACACTAGTTTTGGTCTAAGTAATACCATCACCATCTTAAAATTGTTATTTTTCAACTATAAATAGTTAGCCTCATATGCTAATACAACTTAAGCTGTTCAACGTATACAACTTTGAAACTAAAGACTCTCAAATTAAGAGTCAAAAATTAAATTAAGGACTATTAATTAATTTTAAATTAAGGACTCTTGATCCCCAAAAATGTTCAAAAGCCTTGCTTCTTATAATGATATTTTGAAAAAATAATCCAACAAATTCAACATTTACTTGATCATTATTAGCTTAATAAAATTTATCTGTGTTATCATCGGTATCCTGAGAAATTACTGGAATTTCCAAATATAATAATAAATTGTCATAATAAAATTATGGTTCATCTGGAAAATATTATTACCGGTATCCTAAACGAAAGCAATAATAGACAGAGAATTGGAATTGTACAAATATATTTGTGTGATCGTACTGATAAGTAGATAATTAAGTAAAAAATAATAAAATTATACGCACAGTGTATCATCAGTTTACTAGTACAGTGTGAATGATGTTTTGTTTTGTCATTGAGTGCAAGCTGTTACGAAATTTATATATTTTTTTCTTGAACAATACTCATTTTTTGATCATTTTCAATTTTTTAATATCGCTCATTGTATCATTTCATAATGCCAGGTATCCTTTAGGTTTTATTTCTTTTAGCAGCTTTTTCGAAATGCTGCTATTCATAAGCTTAATCTTTCACACCCAAACTCAATGTTGCCTTCGTATTGAAGTAGGAAATTTATAATCTAACTGTTTGGGAATTAATAGAGTTAATTTTAAATTCGAATTATCGAATCACATCCATATTGAAATCCAACAAAGGAATGAGAAATTTTTCAATTGTTCCTCAAATATTTTGGTAATTAATTTATTGTTATAACTAGAGTGCAAAATAATGACGTAGGGAAAATAGCATTCTGCATAATTGTGATTAAATTATCATTGGTTAGTTATCATTCGTTGAAAATCATACTTTCATAAAAGCATCATAGTTTTCCATTTCTATTAACGATAAATCATGATTTTTAATCATTATAGTATTGTATCAGTGATTGGTTTATCATGGTTTATTATAAGGTGAAATTTGATAATAATTACATTTTACCGATCAAGTAAAGTAAGAAATAAAAGACTTCCAATTGTAATTGAAAAAGACTTAACAAGGCTCATATTGTTATAATAGTGGTCGTTGTTCAGTAATAATTAACAGAGCTAATGGTTTTCTTAATTTACGGTAGTGTAGTTCAATTATATATCCCATAAAATAATTTAATCAATTCAACGAATTTACAGAAGTTCGATTGGAAACTTTTCTATCCAAGGTGTAGGATTTAAATCTCAAAATTCTATCTTTTTCAAATTGAAACATACGCAGAACATATTCATTCTCGTAACTTGAGACATGAATAATTCTATTTTTACAATTATTAATATTGTTTTGTTATGTTTTCTTTTCCACAAATTATTCATAATTTGATCCATTTTTTGTCAATTATAGGTCTCAGAAACCTTGGATATCATGAAATTTAATAAAAAATTATTTTTGCACGCTTATTCCATATTCCGTATTATTTTTTCCGTATATTTTTTTTTATTAACACTGATAAATCAACCAATTACTACTTACAGTGTATCACACTTGATACTTTCGCAAAATAAGGGTACTATGAGTTTACATATTAGGATGTACATAAATAATATTTGATAGACAATGTTGAATAATTTTAGAGTGAAAATTGAAGTGATAATGTTAGGCTATATTTATATATAGGATAAATACAATTTATTCAATTTGAGTTATTAGGCTTAAGTTATAATATTGTTACTTAATTTAGTTGTATCCATTTCCCATTTTTTCCACTTCAATGATCATTGTATATTATTGAGTATAATAATACCAGTAAACTCCTGATTATTAATTTTGTGGTCTATTGAGCTCGGGGAATTTTTTGACATGAGATAGGGCTTTATGTTTTCAATTTACGTGAGTTTTTTAGTGATATTTTGGAATTTCTATTCAAATTAATTTATTTTTGTACCCCAACGCTGTAATGGCACTCTGGGAAGGGAAAGAAGAAGAGAAGAAGAAGAATTAATTATTTATGCCTGGAAATTGACAAAAAATCTTTATCCACACGTTTTTATCACTTATAAAACGTATTGGACGCTTCTGAAATGTGTGTTTTTGAACTTATTTCAGATTACAATATTCAAGCTCTGAGGATAATAATTGGGAGTTTACTATTGTGAGAAGGATTTTTTAATTTAATTTTCATATTTTATTGAAAAATGCACCTGGTTAGGGATTGTATCATCATATTAGTCAGGCATGATACTTAATTTACTTGCTTGGTCCATTTTCATTTTAGAAAATATATACCTATTCGACATTGAATCTCTCCCATTTAGCTGTGTTAAGTTATAATTTATTCCATTTTGCTTTAGAAAAGAGATTAGTTTTGTTCCAAATTTTTTTGAGATATAGATTTGTGTGTTTCCTTCTCAAAAGGGTGTTAGAGAATTTTATCAGATACAATTAAAAAATGTTCTTTACCTTACTTCAATATCATTGGATATAAACCTAAATGTTCCTTAAATCCTCTCATCATCACATAATGTCTCAAAACCCTCAATAATCTCTAGTTTAATTATCAGTTTAGTATTTAAGCATATTTCTACTTATAAGCCAATATTATTTATTCCACAGTAATTTATTTTTTGGCAATGATTTATTCTATCTTTAAAGTAAGTGTTAGTTTCTCATGCTATTCGTGCAAGATTTTATTTGGAAATGCAGATGGAAATGCTTTAAATCTCTATAAAAATTATCAATAAACCCTCTATTCTGTCTCAGAGTGACAATAAACGAAAATATTGTTATTTATGCTTTTTTCCTCTAGCTCTTCCAAATGGGTTATAAACTAACTTGATATTATATTTACATTATCTCTTCTGTTTTTTTCTACCCAGCTGTTTGTTAAAACGATTGGAAAATATAATTTTTGTTACAAAATGTGTGTAGTTTGTTGATATCCTGTTATTTTTGTTCTTTATTGGTTGTATAGTAATTGTTGCAATAGTTTTGGTTGGGGACGCTTTAGTTTGTAGTAGATGTATGCCCGGTTTTTCAGTCGTTCAATAAACTTATTGAATCAATAACTTTTTTTTTGCATTTGAAAACACATGGTTATTGATTCAATAGTGCTATTGGATCCATAAACCGTCTATTGAGCGACTGAAAAACCGGTCAGTAGAGTAGTATAATTTGGAGTACACCCAATGAATATTTTTGGTTGTAACTTGGTTTTTTGATTGGGGTAACTAAGTAACGTTTTGGCTAATAATAACTACAATTCTCTATTCATGGGAAGGAGAGGCTAATCGAAACAGTAATATTGTGTTGGTGAGCAAATATCAGTATGATCCAGAGCTTTTCATCCTAAAGACTCCTGAGCGCAGAGATAGTCCCCCACCACTTTTCGGGCAGCAAATCACACGCCTGCAGCGTTGCCGATACCAACGAACACTATCACATGATAGTGATGAACAAATGTGCGCGACAAATTTCTGATAATCTTTTTTACTTGTAAATCAATCAGTTAACACAGAGTCGTGATAATTGAGCTAAATATCTAACTTTGCGCCCAATTCACACAGAAAAGACGTGGCGGGGACATATATGGATCATATCAATCAATCAATTTTTTATTTCTCACAATTTCAACAATACATTATACCATATTTATATAATTATACTATAATACTCAATATTCAAACCTTCTAACTTATCACCTATAACATATGTAATTCACATAATATATCTTAGTTTTCATATAAATATGTAGACCTTATACTTTTAATACTTGTGAGACTCACATGTAGGCTGAAGCCTGTGTTGTGAGTGGTCTGGCATTATCAATTTAGTCTACTAAGTTAGTTTAGTTTTATATGATCGTCTACTCTATACAAACAGTCCAATGCACACCTAAAGCAGCTGTTTCAGTGTGCATTGGACTATTTGTTTGTATAGAGTAGACGATCATAATGATCCTTGATCCACATATCCGCGCCACGTCTCTTCTGTGTGAATTGAGCCTTACCTCGTAGACAATAAGCAATGAACTAACATATGGATCATATGATTGTCTACTCTATACAAACCAATTGTTCAATGCACCGAAACAGCTGCTTTAGTGTGCATTGGACTATTTGTTTTAGAGTATATGATCATATATATTGCTGATTTAGACATAACTTTTAGATATAATTAGCTCAATGGTCGTGATAGCAGACTTATATTTCGGTCTAATACGCATGCGTACCCAGTTAACTAAACAGCACACAATCTGACAACATTGCCGGGCATTCCAATTGGATCACGCAACCAGCTGGCCAGGGGTCTTTAAGGATGAAAATCACTATAGCAATAAAAATTTAACTGGATTAGTGTGATGCAACCAGCCACCACATAATACAAATAGATGGAGCACTCAGGCTCAGTATTTATTGAAGCCAATTCTGGCGCCTAAACCCAACGAAGATGGCGGCGGTTTACTTAGTGATTTATATGTGGATCAACTGGGTGGACCGCCATCTTCGTTAAATTGAGGCGCCAGAATTGGCTTCATCACCCGTAATGTTGAAGTAATAGGAATGCTCCTTCTATACTCTATTCAGGGAAAGGAGAGACAATGTAAACAAACCTGCGCGTGCGAGAGTCTAGCTAGACCGATTCACAGTAGAACTACTGAAGTATTAGGCCCGCCGCAAAGTAATCCACAAAACGTGGTTGTAGCCACGCCGTGGGTGTAAGGCCGTGAGCCCACGGAGCAACTGCTATCTTACTTTAGTCAGCCATTCAGTGTTGCCAGATAAGGGAATAAGTGTTGCCACGCCGTGGGAAGTTTTGTAAAAGCATGGTTGGCAATGCTGCACCGCAACGTACCACCCAATCAGCGCAATCCATGAAGTAAACATCCACACGTGGGTCGTTTTGTGATTCTTTCACAGTTTTTGTGGGTCGTGGGTCAGTCTTGTTTGAAGATGGATATGGAAAGGCTGATTTGTCTCGTTCAAGGATATTCTGTGTTGTTCAATACAAGCCACCCAGATTACATGAAAGCGAAGTTGAAAGACGAGATATGTCTAATGTCTATATAGAATGAAATGAAATGAGAAAAACAATTATAAAAAGTGAAATATGAATTATCTTGTTCCTGAAAAACCCTAGACAAATTAAAAATACAAAAAAAAATTGATTTCTCATAGTATCAATAAATTCCAGTGGCGGATCTAGAAATGGATTTTGGGGTGGGCTTCTACATACCGACGACCAGGGGTGGGGGTTAGTTGATTATTGATTTTATATGAATTTAAACTGCATTTAATATCGTATAAAAAGGATTGTAAACCCAATCTAATGCCACCTTGAAATTCCAGTCAGTCATATAAACACTTCAAGATAATAATGTACGATGAATCGATGAATCGAATAATGCATCGAATAATGTACGATGAATCGTACATTATAACCTTTTTATAACAAATACTTTTGGAAAAAAGAAAAAAGTTTGAATAATTTAACATTTTTTGAAGTTATTTTTATATACAATATATTATTGCATATTATGTTCATTAGTTTTAACTTGAACCGAGAACCATTGTTTCTATTTATGCATCTCAAGCGATTTCTCACAATTTCACGTGATTTCGATTTCTTGCGATTCCACGTGATGTCCGCGAGACAGCAAGAAATAGCTTCAGGTGTATTATTAACATATATATATATATAGGGTATTATTGGAAAGTAACCGAACTTTTGCCGCCAAATGGCTCCTAGGCATCCTAGAAATGTGAGGAGGAGCGGAAAATGAAGGCGAAACCTTCTTCTTTCAGGCGTGATTTCGCTCATTACGCTGTGAGCAGTGGTTGAGTCTACATCGCCGTCCGCGCAATAGCCCTTTTAGCTGTGTGTTACGTTTTTCAAGTGGTAACAAAAGATTGATCAACTTATGCGATCAAATTATGGGTCAAGCTCAAAAAAACGTTCACCCAGACCCAGGAAATGTTTAAGGAAGCCTTCGGAGATGATGTTATGTCCCGAACCCGAATTTATGAGTGGCACAAGGCATTCAAGGAAGGCCGGGAGGACGCCGATGACGAAACACGCTCTGGGAGGCGTTCAACATCAACAACAGTTGAAATCGTCGACTGAGTTCGTGATTTCTTGAACCTGGACCTTCACAACACTCCAGGAGATTAGTGAAGACGTAAATCACAAAGGAGTCCTCGAACGGCTCCGGAAACGCGTTGCTCGGTGCCGGCCCGCTCTTGTTGACAATTGGACGCTTCATCATGACAACACGTCGGCCCACACTGCGTTCGTCTGCGTGTCCTATCTGGCCAAGCATGGCATCCCAGTGCTTCCATACCCCCCATACAGTCCAGAATGATGTGTCTCCCCCAGACTTTTTTTTGTTCCCCCACATCAAAAGGCAGCTGAAGGGAAGGCGGTTTGAGCCAATTGAAGCTATACAAAAGAGTGTAACCGATGAGCTAAAAGACATTCCGGAGATCAAGTACAGAAATTGTTTCCAACGGTGGAAAGACTGCTACCGGCGGTTAATCGATGCCCAAGGGAAGTATTTTGAAGAGTTTCAAGAGTTTTTGTACAAGAGTTGGATAAAACTGTTGTTCCAGCAAAAGTTCGGTTACTTTTCAATAACACCATATATATATATAACACTTGGTTCTATTCATTTATTTATTCATTTATTGTCAAGATGCATTACAATGTGGGAAGAATCAACAGACATTTGTCCAAAACTGCTTCTTTCCAAAATTTTGATAAATAGTCCATAGGTTATGTTGTTGATTCTTCTCAACTAACTAAGAGTCCAAAAAACTAACTAACAATAATTTTAAATTTCTAAGATTACTACATGACAAAGTCAAATTAATTAAACACGAATAATATTAAAAATTCCTAAAATATCATTTTCATTTGAATTTCCCGACAGAAAGATTGAAAGACAAATTCCACTCGTCAGCTGTTATGTAGGTTTGCTGACTAAAGACAGATAGCAGTTGCCCCGTGGGCTCACGGCCTTACACCCACGGCGTGGCTACATCCACGTTTTGTGGATTACTTTGCGGCGGGCCTTATTGTCTGCAGTACGTAATTCAATTCTGATCTTGAATGAACGTATTGTGAACTGGAATTGGAAAGAAAATTTATCAAAAACAGCTGTGAGTCGTCGTTTCTATACGCACACAAATGCAAACAGCTTGTTTACATCGTCTCTCCTTTCCCTGAACAGAGTATAGGAATGTTCATTAGTCGCTACTGTGAACGACTGAGACTTCATTATTAATCAAAATTAGGGAGAGAAATAGTAAGGGCTGAGCCTGTTTGTTTTTTCCCTCCCATATCATTAAGATTTTCATGTTTGTGTCAATGAATATAGAATCTTGGATTATTTGCTTGCTGGTCCTGATTTAAAAAGGGTATTTCCTAATCTTTGATAGCCTCAAGGCTCATATCAGCAACATAGAAAAATATGTTGGCTTATGATTTCTTAAATTTCCAGAATACCTTGCGAATATTCATATTACACATTACAAATACGAAAAACATTAATTGAACGAAATTCCTAATAAAAGCCATATAATATTCTGAAGACTTCTGCAGTGGCGTAACTTACACAAACTATGGATAAAACCTGAAATAATATCATATGTTTTTTTTAGGAAATAAAATTGAAGTAATGATTGAACAAGAAAAGCAAAAGTTTTATTTTGGGCAATTAACAACCATAAACACAAATTTCAATAATTCATAATTGTCCATTGTAAAAAAATTAGGCATCAACAATTAGAATGTCAGATGGTTAAAAATTGTCATTAAGAGAGTTGTTATGACGGAAGAATGTATAAATAGTTGCACAATTAACAAAATGGTCTGCTGGTTTAAAGTAGCTTAAGGTGGGTTTTCGTTACTGCGACCGAGTGCCGCAGCGGAGCCCGACCCAGCGTTGCCAGATGCAATTGATGAAAAATCCCCGCTATTGATAGTGGGGATTATGTTAGTAAAGCCTGTGTCACACAAAAGGTTTTTATAAATTATTATAAATCTCCAATAATTATTACAATTATTGTAGAATTCAATCAAAAGCATGTTTTATTTTATTACATGAATATGTTATTCACTCATGAGGTACGCTCTCATTAATGAGTTTAATGGTTGCGGTTCTGGGAAAAGGGGCTGAGAGGTAGATCTCAGAAGGAGGGCCAAATTATTTCATTTTAAGTTGGAAAACGTTACGCCACTGGACTTCTGCTACTGCAAATATTGACAACATAAAATAGCAAGTAAGGAAATTAGTTAAGCAAGTATTAGCAGGAAATTAGCGAGCATTTCCTTACTTGCTATTATTCTGTTGTCAATATAGTCTTCAGTATAATTATTATTATATGGCTTTAATTAGGAATTTCGTTCAATTAATTATCATGATTTAACAGCAACTGAATAGTTGCAATATCTCATTTCCTTCCAAAAACATTAATTTATTCATATTTCAAACAAGAAATTCAACGATCTTACTTTGTTAATATCCAGGCTGTAAGAGTTTTGAATAGGTACCTATTAACTATATTGAAAACTGATTTACTCTGGATATTGAAGATGAAGACGCTGAAGAACTAAATATTGAAATGTCCATAATACATTTTAATAATAGCTTACATCTTTTGACGAAATCCAGTTTTTTCTTGAAGTATCGATTATGATAGGCTACTTTGCTTAATAATTATCCATTTATTCAGACAACAAATACCCAGTACAACCTATATTTATTTTTTCATTCAGGCTGTTGGTGATTTTGAAAATATTGAAGATTTATAAAATTGACTAAGGATATTGAAGACTTCAAATGTAAAAGATTTGTACCGGTATTGAGGATGCAGTTTATTGTACAATGAGTTAAATTTATGGCGGATCAACTACTCTTCATCATCGGGAATGTCTTGCTGAAAGAGAAGCAGTATGGTGAGTGCATTAATATTTTCTCTTATGTACTATTATCAGTTTATTATTTGATCATGAGTTACCTCTTTGTTCTGTAGTATATGTAGCCTACTTAATCTTTGCTATTTAGTTGGGAAACCATCAATTGGAGTATATTCTGAATACAAGTACCCGCGATGATGTCTTAACCATCTTCATTGATGAAGTTCAAATAATTGAGTAGGTATTGAAGTGAAGCTTTAGTTTCCACATGATTCCTTCAGCATGACTGAAACAGTATATACCGTTAGGCTAGGCGTACACCGGTTAGTCAAGACAAGACAAGACGAGATTAGTCACGTTTAGTCACAGTAATTCACATAGTTGCTATAGCTGTGAACAGCACACACCAATGCAATGACTAATCGGTGTGTGTTGCTTCATAATTAACTATGTGAAGTACTGTGACTTAACGTGACTACTCGTCTTGTCTTGACTAACCGGTGTACGCCTACCCTAAGGTAAAACTGTCCGCCAGAGGGTATTTTTTCTCAATAAAATACATGAAAATTGAGAATATTATAATTTTGCTATTGATTGTTTTATGTACTGAAGCAGGATCTCTATCGAGTAATGTATTATTTTCTTGATTATAGTGTTGCTATAGGTCTTATCAGACCTGGCCATCAATAAATAAAATATCATTGACAGCCTTTATTATAGTCAGCATAATATCAAACATTTTGGAATCATCGATTGTAAAGATCAATCAAGTTTGATCTCTGATCAAATGCTTGAATAAATACATCGATTTCTTACTTTGGAAAATTGTTGATTGTATTCAAACGGTAACAGAATTATTCAAGAATTTGCTTTTATACCAACTCCATCGATACATCAAAGTATTGAAGCACATCCATTCTAAACATTGTTATTGTTCATTTGAGCAGCGTAAGAATCAAGTCTCACAAAATTTTATTCTATTAAACTACTACAATAATTAAGTAAATCTTAGAAAAAACAACAATTCAAATATCTTATATATAATCTTTAAACATTTCATAAATCAACATCAAATATGTATATATTATTATATAGTAAATGCCTAAAAGTATTGACTTTGAGAGTTGACTCGGAATCTTGACACAGCTATAAAAATTTCTGGAATGTTGGAATTCATAATAAACAAAGCGACAATGATGATTGTTGCCAAGTTGAGTTTTGATGATGCGTGTTACCTTGGCAGGGTTTGCTTATCACAGATTTTCTTTGGCTTCTAAGAACCTGCAATCATAAATAAGAACACTGTTAGAACGTGTAGTTTATTCAAAAAGTAATTGCAACAAAGTAGGATAATAATCTAAAATATTACGAACCACATAACTCACTCTAGCCTACTACCGCGACCATTTCGAACAAATATAATACATTTAAATGAAAATATTTTAAAATTCTTTTATTATATTCATTCAACTTATTTATAGTGAAGGACTTGAAAATAATCTATTTTAATTCATTCATTAATACAGAAATAATGATGTAATAATTGCAAACTATAATTGAAAAGGCAGGATATTCTTCACCTTTTTATTTTTAAAGAGAAATGGATTGACTGAAAATATTGTTCATAAATGACTGAAAATTTCAATTCAAATAAGCCTATTTTTCTCTTGAAAAATAGATTATTGTATTTCTAAATATATTGTATTGATATTACTTTATTTGAATAATAAATATTATTATTGGCATTTCAAAAACTTTGAAGATCTTGAAGTTTTACAAATAATCTCAAAGTTTCATGCTATATTTATATGTTTCACTACATTATTTTGCTACTTCAAGAATTAAGTTACAATAATTTTCTCTTTGATTTCTGATGGATAAATTTTATCACTGATTAAGTGATTTTGTATCGTACAATATACGAATTCTCCAGAGGGGACCACTCCAATTCTCCACTTTTTAATTCTCCACTGATTCTCTAGAAACGACGTGTTATAACGAGCTCGATATTTTTTATCATTGAATGGGTTTTCTCATACATTTATGAAAGTGTTAACTCTGGATAAATAAATGTATACACGAACCATCGAAATGCTAATAAATAGATTGATGTATGTTTAAAAATAAAAATTCTGTTTTTTGTGAAGTAGTGAAGGTGACGTTGTGGTAGTTATCCATAATGAATAAAAAGACGCAAAGTTGTCGAAACCACAAAAATTCATTAAAATAACGAGATACCGGCTTGGGTTGTTACATCACTATCAATCTCTGTAAACTAAAACCCTATACTAAAATGTTTTAAAACCGAAGGTTAAAACGAAACAGGTATCTCATTATTTTATTAAATTTGTGGTTTTGACAATCTCGAGTCTTTTTATTGATTAAAAATACTTTCCATTGCGGATAGTTCACGTTCTACGGTACGGCACCCAATAATATATCAACGAATAATATTGTATCGATAAAAGAATTATCAGTAATCACTTAATAAATAAGTATCAATAATTATTCAAAAATTTATTATAAATAAATGTAGGCTAATAATTAAGTAGGATAATAATTATCATTGTTTTCTGTCGAAATAAAAATCCAACGTGATCCATTTTTCTCGGTGATTTCTTCAGTTGATTTGAAAGAGCAGAGCTGATAGTTGAGTCCCATTTTATACTCACACATTCAACATCTAAAGTTAGGATTCTCGGTTTTCCATCCCTTCGCCTCGGGTCCGAATTTGTAGACCAACCGTCGCCCGAACACTGGCTGTAATACCTTACTCTTATAGTAATACCTAGAAACAAATTTACGGCAATACAAATTAATTTAGTCAGTTAGTCTCATCTCAGTAGAAGATTGAGAATGTCCCAGAGAATGAACTCGACAGTCAATTAAAAACTTGAGACTGATCCAAGTTCAATTTGATCCAATTTAAAGAATTTTAAATTATTATATTTCTATATTTTCATTCATTTTATCTAATTTATTTACTTTGGTTCACTTCATTTATCAGTTCGGTTTATCCTTATAAATATCAAAAGAGTTTTCCAAAACTAATGACATTCACTGTTATATTGAGTCAATTTAGATGTGGTTTGCTGCTACAAAAGAAATGTTATTAGTGGTCCTGAATGTGTAGGGCTTATTTTTATATTAAGAAAAATATTAGAGGGTAAAAACTGAGGGTTGAATAAAAAAGCGCCATCTCTCGGTTTTTCAAGGAGCTGTTTAAATCTATCTGCTATAACTCTACAGAGAGTATTGAATAAGTTGGCGTCAAATTTGAGCATGCGGTGCTGTGGGCTTACTCTGGTTTATTTATAAAATACAATTTTTTATGTATTCAACAAATTCATTCATAATTCATTTCCCAATGATTTATTGAAACAAATTTATTGAGTGGAATAAAAAACATTTATACTGGTATTTTATTGTAAAAAATGTCACTTTATTAAAGAATAGTTCCTCAACATGTCTCTGAACATTGTTGAGATCAACTACAGTAGTTATTGATCAAGATTAAAATAGTAAATTCGGATTTTTATAAGTAGGTTAAGATTGAGATGATACAAGAAGCCTTTTAGGTTGTGCCCTAATGTAGGTTGGTCCAGTGTCACGTTTAAGAATGGACATAGATTGCTAAAACTTTGCTCGATTGGGTAATTTGTTAGTCAAAACTCACGTTTCAGATTTTTTACTTTTTTAAAAAATATTTCACTTACATTGTGTTTATTATCCTGTGTCAAAATTAAAATCATTAAAATTTTGCAGTTTGTTATTCAAGATTGGTACAATCATGGTTTATATTTTATATATTTTATTTATTTATTTGTCTTCTTTTTTTCGATAATAAAAAATTCGAACAATTTGAACTTTTTTTTGTAAATTTATATGAAGTACTGTACTGATAACCATTTTAAACATTGCTATATTTTTTCAAAATATCAAAAGTTATTAAATCTTATTTTTCTGAATCTTGGATGGTCTCAAGTGTTGAATCGATTGCTTGTAATTCAACAATAATAAGACAAAAGTGAAACAAACAGAATCATTTTTGTTGATTTCAAATTTCGCTTCTGTAGTATTAACTGTCGTATTGTCACATTGAGTGATTGTGAACCATAAAAGCCATTGCTGATGGAATATAGATTATTTTTGTATAATTTTATGTCAAGAGTTGTTCAGAATAAGGAAGATAATTCACAAGCCATTGCACCAATAATATATTCAAATAGATATTCATCAATAAATAATATACCGTATTCAAATATATGTTCATCAATAATATAGTATTGTTCAAATGATCGATTGAAATTCAGTTTAGACAGAATAGGCTAATACCTTCACAATTTGAAATTAATCAATAATTTGGTTACATAATACATGAAGTCGCAAATTCCATTAATTAACTCTTTTTATAATCAGGTTAATGCTCCATTACAGTTAATTTCAGGTAGCATTAAATTTATGAAACTCTTTTATTTCCATGTAACTTTAGCTGGAAGAGCTCAACTGCAGATTAGTTCAATTTGTTTATCCTTTTGTAGAAATAGTGAGTTTAATTTTTCTTCTATTAGTAAATTATATTGAATGGGGAAGAAGTAATTAGTATTCACTCACAAATTATATTTTCAAAATTATTACACCAAGTAAAATATTAAGTTATCAACTGTCGTTTACAGTTTATTGTGAATTTTGTTTTTTTCTTGTCTACTTTTGCTTCTTTTTGAATTAGTAACCATATTATGTTTGATTGCTCCGAAATTAGTATACTGTATCAACATTTCACAAATAAAATGCAACGTGCAACAAATTGAACAGAAATTGACAAAATACAATAGAAATTAATTAGATAGTAATAAGATTAAGGTTGAATAGTATTGGTTCGACAAATTCAAATAAAAATCCCAAATCATTCAAATGTTTCAGACACAAAACAAAATAGTAAACATGTACCTTAAAGCAATCCACAAGTTTCTTTCAAATTCGAAACAATCGCCTCTCCGTAAACTATCGGACTTTGTTCTGGTAAATCATTCAATACCACTGAAAAATTACAACTGCATCTCAAAATGTTGAAATTTCAGTTTATAATAATTCATAATTAGTTTGAAAGACATTTCAGAATTACCTACGTTCATTTTCATTTAACGTATTTAAATTAATAACTTTTTCAAATTCTTGAAACGTTTCAATATCTGTTAAGAATAATTATTTCAGTTTCATTTTATTCAACTAGTTTAACTAAATACACTTGCTAATTTAATCAAGTTAGCTGAAATTATTTAACTAGATAATAATCAAGCTAGATTGCTAGCTTAGCTTGCTATATTCTGCTTTTTGTGTCATATAATTGTATTGATTTTTAACTACGGTATCAGTATAATTTTATTATTTGAGTTGAAAAGTCAGTTGATTGCTATTAATCAAATAATTTGATATTATTGTGTATCACGTCCAATTCAAACTCAAATGACTTCATTTAGTGAGTTACTATTTATTGTTTAAATGACGAATTTAATTAGATGTAGGCCTACATATTTTATTCAATAATATTTTGCCACGGAAACGTTTAGATTAAAACAGCGTTTCATTCAAATGTCTTGATAACTTGAACAATAGTTGAGAAGCTCAGCATTGAAATCGAAATCCATTTCGTCTGAAGTCTATAGAAACCTTTTACTTTCATAGCCAAATCTTCCCATAATTATAATTCATAATTCTCATTAGTTTCAGTTTGAATTGGTTTTTTTTTTAGTTATAGCTACCGGCGTTTCATCAATTACTTAGCAGAATGATTCATCTATACTTCAACATTAATCAGCAATTATGTTTCAAATTTTCATAAAACTAGTGGATTAGGAAAATGAAATGTTGACAATGGTTCTCAAAACGGAAGATACCAAATTTAATGAATAATCAATTTTACAAACAAACAAACTTATAACTTCAAAAGAAGAACACCAAAGCACAAATAAAGTGAAAATAGGTGGGTATTGTAGGTGGGTAAGTTGATAACAATTGAACTATTTAACAATCTAGTATGATTCCATTGGTATATTAATCAGGTATATGATTTATCAATTGGAGAAATTTCGTATAAAACAAGTACTTAAAACATTCAGTATTTGCTGTGTAACTTCCTACCTAGAACTTCTGAGAGTATAATGAATTTGAATAGGCTACTATATTGAGATTTATATTTACAATCACCAAATTTAATTCTCATTGTGTTTCTAGAACTTGGAAGGACCCCACTTTACTATATCTAGGAAATAGATTGAATTTCATTTGAAATCAACCCTACATAATTTTGAAAGCTATTACTGAATGATTTTTCAAGCTCGTAATTTTGGTGTATAGAAACACAAATAAATTTGATGAATTTTGAAACGTTTTGAACATGAATTTTGATGAATACTGTCAAAAGTAACGTCGAAATTTGTCAAAATTTCATTCAACTTTCAAATTTTATATTTAATATAAATGATCTAGCTTGGTAAAAGAGTTCTGTCATAAATAGGCTAAATTATTTATCGAATTTTCTACTCGATGACTTTTCCTAATATTAATACCAATTTCAAACTTCTTAGAATTTTTTATGTTTATTTCGGAGCTCTAATTTATACTGTATGCACTGTATGTAGTTTTAATTATACATTACTTTCACTCAAATTTTAGAATTTCCATTTGACAAGCTTTCCCGAATAATGGTAATATCAATTCGATGTTAATTATATTTTTATTTTTTCAGTCCATATTCAAGCTCTACATGAATGTATAAATGAATTATGATTTTTTAAATAATTTTTCCTTAACTCCCTGTCCATTAAACTCTATAATACTATGATGGAGTTCCAAAAGTATTAGACTGGGGTTCTACTTTATTAGGCCTAGGTGTCCCGCCTGGACATTACGGTCAAGAGGAGTTTGCTTTCATCATTTTGTTGCAAAGTATATCTATATAGTATGGTATATCGTATATAGATATACCACGGTACTATATCAATGGTACACCGTATATAGATATGTTTCATGATTAAGGAAATCTAGAAGTACTTATGTTGCTGGCTAAAGTCCTTATGAGTAAGGCATACGGTGCCACTAGACATTGAACTGTATTGCATAGTACACACTGTATTGCATAGTCTAGTATGTACTGTACACGCCTTTTCTTGTTTCAGGTCTTCTAAAATTTTATGAAACATGTCCTTGATCTTCTTCCATCTAGAAATTCCATTTTTCTCTAAAATTTTCACCAATCAACCTCTCATACCTATTTTCATTTATTGGTTTGGTGGTTTTTCTATCAGAAGTAGCATTTTTGAGCTTGTGCATGGTATTTAACAATGATTGATTCTAATTGACAACTATGGTTCAATGGTCCACAAATTAGCGTTATTTTAGAACCAATTTGATTAGTAAATTGAAAAGAAGCAGAAGCCGTCAACTCACCTCATGGCTCTGCTAAGTTTCTCGTAGTTCATGTCAGGGTTGTCTCTTTTGCACCCCATAATTTTGCCACTTTATCGTTGTACAAAACGAAACATGCCTTCTTCGTAGTTATCCCAGCAGATTAGACTGGGGCATGTTTCATTATTCAGAAGCAGATCTCTGATGAACTCCCATAGTCTGCCGAGTTTTTCTGTCAACAAAGGTTAGATGGTTCACAATTGAATATTTTCATTTTTTAACTTCTTTATCAAACACATTTCAAAACAAGCAGTTACTTCAATTCAACGAAAAATGTGCATGAACAATAAAGCCCAATGTAAAAATTTGTTTGGGAAATGAAATCCAACTTTATATAAAAACAAAATCAAGAAATACATATCCTGGCCTTAAAATACGAGTACAATACTTGAACAATCATTCATAGTGTTTACAGTAATAAATTCCCTTATTGTAAAATTGAACCTTAATCTACTTATATGCAGTGACTTGATACAATTTTCAAATACGTTTTCAGTTATAAAATTATGGATTTAACTCGCCAAACACGCCTTGAATGATTTTTGTATGATAAATCTATTTTTAACTACTGTATATATCTGGATTTTTCGTACGGTACCTGGTTTTTTTCTCCTTGACCCCCTGGGTCTGCCCGGTCTCTTTTTCACAGGCTGTGTTTCGCTGTCTCTTTGGTGCTCTGACTCAGAATCACTGTCAGGGTCTGCAAATAAACAATTCATTAAATTGTTAATTCCGTCTTGAACATCTTTCAATCATCATGCATTTTCCATCGCTTTCAAAACAAATTCCTGTTTATTGTGTAGTTTTCTAAATATTCCATCAAGATTCAAGATAACCGCAACATATATTAACAATTTAGAAGCCCGATTAGCAATTAAAATCCAAATATTTTTTTATTCATCATAATATAAAATGATTCAATCATTACAAAAATAAAAAATACAATAATAATGTCATACAAAATACTACAGAACATATGGCAAGGAGAATTTATATTTTAGATTCAAAATAATCATTCACAGAATGATAGACTCTCTTAATCAATTCATTTTTATTTCTTGTGATGATTCTGGGTTTTAAGGTGACCCGAGTAGGGTTGTTCCACTTTGCCAACATAACCAATTATCCCTTGATTGGAAACATGGTGTAACATGGAACATTTTTAGTGTATAATAAAAAGTTGTTAATAAAATAATGGAATTGACAATATCATATATGTATTGTTTTATTTTAAATATAAACATTTATCTTAACATTACAAAACTACTGTGAGAATAGAAACGTTTTCTTACCCTCATTATAACTCGAGTATTGTTGTTGAGCATATGAGCTATAATCATTGGGCTCGCTTCCTGTACTAGAATGGCCGTATCCATCTCTTCCATGACTTGTCACTGGATTAGTATCGTCGTTGAATACTGAAGGAGGATCTGTGAATTGAAAAATTTTAAAACATTACAAACATCGGGAGAGTAAATATATGAATCACTTCTGTAGGCCTTCTCTGTACACAGTACATTAACATAAA
Organism: Laodelphax striatellus; assembly: GCA_017141395.1. Lineage (NCBI taxonomy): Eukaryota > Metazoa > Arthropoda > Insecta > Hemiptera > Delphacidae > Laodelphax > Laodelphax striatellus. The sequence continues at coordinate 12,569,856 of CM029541.1, read as the reverse complement.
ATCCTGCATTCTATCTTTTATTATACCTTAATTCTGACATATGTCACTGTAATCTTTTTCTGTTTTATAGAGTATTCAAGTTGAAGTTATGACGAGTTCAATTTTTTTATAGAATTTAAATGGGTATGCTGTTCAGAGATTGCGCAGCTATACTTGTTAACTATTAATCTATTTAATATATAAATAACTACACTATTTCAAATTCATTTTTATTTTTTTACTGGAATTCTAATGAACTCATTGCCACATTTTTTGTACATCCCAAAGAGAATAGTTCTGTGAGCCTTGCCTTGTTGAAAATTAATGGTACAGGGTTTCTTCATAAACAATTTGCATGGGTTTTTTAGCTCTAGATCTAGATAGACATGAAATAAAATATAACGATTAAATAGTGAAAGTGCACCTGAATAGGATCTAATCCTTTTTTTTGAAATTTGATGACCTATTCCTCTAGTTTTGATATGTGAAAAGAACTGAAATCTCACATGATTGTAGCATTTTACTAAGAGATTACACTCCCTCAAATTAAAAATAAATACTAATATTCATAATATGTATTTATAATTATATACTAAATTATATTTAAAATATTAAAATCTATTATAACTAAAATTATATACATAATTTTATCGTCATACAGTACTATCAATAAAAAAATTATCAAATACATGTATAGATACTATAGTAATGGCCACTAAATCTGGCGGCTGAGTGATTTTGTGCTGTTGTCAGATATGGAACCGTTAGAGCCTTTGCACTCTGGGCCACCATGGTCATTGGGATGTTGGTTTCTGTGAATACCCTTTGGCCGACAACTCAGCTGTTGCGCTAGTATGCTTTGATGATTGTCTCTTATTTTGAGTGTCAGAGTCGATTGCTCTACATGCGATTTGAATAGTCAGTTGGCAAGACTTGACAACAGCTCAAAATGTATCATTCACCTTATTTTGTTGGCGATATTTATATTTCATTTCATCATAAATCATCCATTGACCACCTATTCAAGGGGCATGCGGATTCGTCAAAGTTATGCTTTAAAGTTATATTTGAATTTTGGACATCTAATTACTGTATACTCACAATTATTGTAGGAGTGTTGGCTACTGTTGATTGATACTGGAGTCGGTTGCGCAGTTGGCAATTGCTGTGGCATATGATGATGATGATGGTGAGTGAGATGATTGCGTCGATGATTGTGATCGCTGTTTAGGTGAGGGGTGGTGGTGGAGTGGGAGGTAGAGGTGGTGGGGGAGATTAATGATGAGACACTGGAGGGAGGATGGAGGTGGTGGGGATGGCTGCGATGACCTTGAGATGAAGACGGTTGAGGCAATGCTCGACCTTGGCCAGGAAAGCCAAGACCTTGGGGATGTGCGTGACCTTGTAAATGTCCTTGACCCCTCATTGAAAGAGAAAGGTCGTTGGGATGTTATTTTCTGTGGATACCCTTCGTAAAGACAAACTCAGCATACTTTGGATGATGTTGGTGGTTGAT